>WSXT02205219.1:0-18285 GCA_011762715.2 Neuroterus valhalla
GACTTTCTGATTGAAACAACCAGAAATTTTTCAACCAAACGCATCTGGTAACTTTAACCAGAAATTTTTTTTGAGTGTAGAGTTCACAAAGGCGTAAACAATACAAATACCATAAGTAGATAGAAAACAACATCAGATTATATCCTAAATAAAGTCTTACTGAAAATAATTAGATACTACCTTTGTCGCAAAGCAAATCGAATACCATTTTTATAATACAACAAGTTATAATCCCGAATTGTAAATTTGCTACGCGTCATCATGATCAGAATTTTTGATTTTCATTCCCTAAAACATCACGCGATCTACGAACTCGACGATACGTTGGCAGAACTTTTGAACTTTCAAAACTTTGAACAAATAGTCATGTGGTACCGAAGGAAACGCTTCGTTGCAGTTAATATAATCCGTGTGAAAGTTTCTTTGAAGTATTGATTATTATTATGAATATTATCAGCATCTGTTATCGAAATTCCAAGGATGCATTGATTCATAAATTTACTTCATTTTGAAAGAAGCTCAACTGATATTTTAAATATTTGTTCCCCTCTAAATGTAACCGAGAGAGAATTATTTGCTTGAAATTCTTGAATACTAATATTATTACCATCACGTGACCCTGCACTTATTGCGGAATTCTGCCTCGACTAGCGACGGAAGTTCCGGGGCATCTGTTGCACCAAATGAAAATTGATTTGTTACATTAGCACGTTATTCGGTGAAAGTAAGGGAGACAGAGTGCGTATATGACGGTAAGACGATAATAGAATTTTCATGTAATCCTTGGTAATTCCCTTGCGGTTGTATAGGAACCCACGACTGGGTCTGGGATCCCACGAAATCCCTAGAACATATAAGGGACAGACGCCCGAGGTTTTAAATCCCCTGAGGGTTAATTGTCTGACGGTTCAATACAAGAGTTTCCCGCATAAGAGTGTCGCATAACGCCGCAAAATTCCATTGACCCCTGTTCCTTAAATGCCTGATTAGAAAATAGTTTTTTCTTTCAAAAAGAAAAATGTGTATGAGAAAAAACTTTTGGAATATTTTTGTATCAGAAACATGTACCCATTTTTATTCCAGCTACGGATAATTTTTTTATATTTCCTGAGTTTCCGGAGGGGAGGGGGATAAAATGAGGACAAGGTTGCTTCTTACTAGGTTGAGACTTCTTCTCAAGGAGGATGGTTTTGGAATTCGAAGAATTGTTTCGAAATAATTAAAACTCTTATCAACTCTATTTCTCCCTTCATGACTGTATTATTATCCATGTTGATTTTCTGAGCCAAAAACCTATAAAAGAATTATTTATCAGTTTTCCTGAATCGAATAGAGTTGTTTGTCTTTTTTTTCAGTGGACACGTTTAATTTGCAGCATAAAAACACTTCGAGGCATTGATGAAGCTGATGAGGATGCTATATGGTTAGAAATGAGTATATACACTGGAATCCTGAACATAGTCAGGTTTTGGGCTTAGCTGTCAACGGCTTTGAACAGTATGAACTGTTTCTATGTGATTTTCATCCGTTCGCGCATTGACGAAATCGCTGGCTTGGGTACTGTCTGCTTTCAACGTACGGCGTTGTCCGACATTGCTGCGTGTTTAGTGCTTTCTCCCTGAACCGTTGGACCATCTTGTCAATGAGTGACATTCCGGAACGACTGTCAACGAGACGACTATGTTCGGGATTCTATTGCACCGAAATTTTGCCCCGGCACAAAAAAAGTATGTGTAATTTGATTTAGTCAGAGTAATAATTTAATCGCTCAATTTAATATTGAAAGAAAAATATTCAAAACTACAAGTTTCAAGGAATAACAATAAATTTTGGAAAATTTAGGCCCTAATTCAACTTCTTTCAGTTACAATGTTCATTACAATAAATGTTATCAATGTTATTTTTGAATTATCATTTACATCAATCAAGAGTTATTTATAACTTTTTCTGAATATTTTATTGTTCGTTAAACTAAATTCATTAACGATAATAGTGAATAATATTATAAACGAGTGCCCGTACGACGAAGATGATTTAACATTAGATGGCTGACTGAAACTGGAAGAATCTACTGAGTCCTTGGTTTCTCTGCTCCATCGCTTTCCAAATTTAGGTTTACCCCTTTGATTGGCGGATAAGCTTTGGACAACAATATTTTAAATGAGAAAATTATTTTGACGTTATAAACAAGCATGAGAAACTTATTGGGGAAAACAAAACAAGTTTTTCTCCGCAAAAAAATTTCCAAAGTCTTTTCAGAAAAAAATGCAACTGTTTTTAAGGTCCTGATTTACAGGATTTCTTCAAAATCCCGCATGGAAATCATAAACATTTTGGGCTTCACAGTATGTCTTGAATAATGTTTTCAAAAATGTCCCTCATACTGCTTGTAGGGAGAATATAAATTTTGTTTGTTTAGAAAATGTTCCGTCACCCAGAAGTCTGGGAATAAGTTATTAATTTAATTTATAATAACAACAAATTGTTCATAAGTGTTCGAATGGTAGGTTTTGTCCATTACATTCATAAATCATTGAAGTTTCGTAGCTTGTACACAATTTAAGACTTGGGTATAAGGATTAAACTTCATGAAATAATAATTGAAAGCTGCAGACTATCCTAATTGTCATTATAGGAAGACATTAGAATCCGATATAAACGCAGCAGTTTATCAGCATGATTATAAACATTTTTCATCGAATAGTGCACGGAATAAAAGTTAGAAATTCTTGCAGAAAATCATGGATTTTTTCTAAATCCACCTGGAATAAATAATATCAAATTTTCTCTGGAAGTCTTAGAAAAATCTGCATTTATTTGATTTGCATTATAATAATAAGAAAATTTGAGAAAGAAAGATTGGAAAACTCCTCTTTTTACAGCAGAGAAACGTTTCGCAGTTCTACAGATTTTTTCTTCCTATATCTTCTTGTACCATGCATGAAAAAATTTGTATGCTTAGACTTGTGAGCTAAAACGATTCTATAGGAATTCTACTTTAAACTGAAAAGAAGAACATTTAAAGATGTTCATTAGTTCAAATGTTATTTGAAATTGGAGAGAACAATAAATTTTGCACTATTGTTGCAATAGTGCAATATTCTATACAGAATTTCAATAGCGAAGAACAATTTTTTTTCGTATACAATTACAATTTAGAGAACGGTTATTCTGATAATTTGGTCTGTACTGTAAATTTTCAATAGACTTATTCTTCCATCATAACGGTTTTTCCTGATACTTTTATAATTTCAGTATATGTCATTATATTGACCATAAAGTTATTTTTCACAAGAAGCATGTTATCGAAAATCCCTGAGCAAATTTAACACTAAGCTTAGAAGGTGCTGGACCCTTCATGTCCTTTATGATCCTTCTTTTGTGATCTGCTTGATTGAAATTTCATGTCCTCATATAAAACCCAGTTTGATAAGCTGCACTGAATAAACGTTCCAAATGTAATAAAAGAGGGTCAGAAGTTAAGATTTATGAAGTAAGACTCCAGCAACTTGAAGCGACAAATTGTATTTTCTTTTTCTTTGTAAGTATTTTACCTTAAGTGTTATATTTGTAATCGAATGTGTTGTCTCTGGAAAGCTAAATAAAGTAGAAAAAATACAAAATTGAAACAAGAGCAGATTTTTTTTATCTCATAGAAATAAGAAAAATAGGAAACCTGAATCCTTTCAAGCTTATGAATTTTTTGTTCGTGTCCGAAACTAAATAAAATAATCCAGCATCCACAAACACTCGCAGATTAATGAAATTTCATTTAAACTTCTTACTCAAGATATTATACCGTTATATTTGATGCTAGGGAAGAAGTTCCAACGAAGTATTTATATGAAAATTTATATAATCGGTTGTTGTCTTTCGTTCTGATTTATGATAATAACGGTATCGCCCCGTGGAGTTCGCGGAGCTGCTCCGTATTTCGAACTATGATTTCTGACTTCACGCAGCACTTTTCTTACTGTGACTATCTCTGAAGGGGACCAATGCAATGTTGGCTTTACCCCCAACACATCTTCAAACTTTTCTCGTTTTTACATTGGTATACAGTTTTACGCCTGGCCTTGGTAGCATCCAGCCTTGCCGTTCTTATAATGTTTTTCCAGGATAAATGGTCTTTCCGCTGGGTGAGGTGATTCTATGGGGTTTGGGTTTCCATGGTAACCCCGTAACGCCATTAGGCGAGCACAGGGTTTCTCTCTGCGACGAGCTCGTAGGAGTTGAGGTTCGGTTCTGGACGACGTGAAAAGCGGAGGAAAGCAAGATAAAATGAGAGAAAAGGAGAGAATGATAGGAGGGCAGAGACTGGTGCAGAGAGAGAGAGAGAGCGAGAGAAAGATAGAGAGGGGGAGGTCTAAAAAGCTGGAAAAGAGAAAGATAGAAAGAAAAGAGGAAGAGAGATAGAAAAAGGAAAGTAAGAAGGAAAATAGGGAGAAGTGAAGGAGAGATAAAGACAGAAAGAAAGAGAGAGAGAGAGATATGAAAATAGAAAGAGATAGTAGAGGAGAAGAGAAGAGGGATTCACCATGAAAATAGATAACTCGCGAGCACAGAGGTATAAAGGTGATACGTGGCTCCCCATAAGCCAAGGGGTAGTGGGTTTTCGTAACGCAATGCTGCAGTTATCTGACAAAAAATATAATAAAAATGACAGGAAGGAGGAAGTCAGTAGTTCCCCTTTATTTTGACGTATCCGTTTATTTTCTATATAACAGTCATGCATTGTCTGAAAATACCTATGGGGCTAAGCGAAGTGGAATGTATTACTTTTTCACTGTAAACACTATTTCTTATTCAATGTCCTTTTCCCCACCCCGAGGTGATGACTGACTTACTTTAGAAGTAAAAGATAAAGTTCATTTATCGTATGTTGTTGGTTGTTCATGTCAAATATAGAAGTTTTTTATTCGAACAAACCTTTTGACAAAGACGAAAATTCGAAGATTTAGGAGTCAAACCTTCAATTGCTGATTTAAACATACAAATTTTGAAGATTCCGTTCCTGAGGAGGCGAATAGGGATTTATTTTACTACTGAACAATTGAATCTTTTGAACAAATTCAGAAACATTTCACATATTTGTAACCGCATAGGTCTAAAGTTTTCTCGCGGACTCTGAACAATGTCATCAATTCCCACTTAACTCGATTACTATGCGAAGCACATTCCCCATTAATTAACCTTGGTTTACAAGTGGCATTAATTGCGGTGAAAATTGACCACTGGTGCCTTATACAGTGCTCTAATCTCTCATTAGGTTCCAGAAGCAACGACTCTGGTCACGCCTAACCGTTTCATTTCGAAGACTGCAGGCGTCGCATCGTACTAGTCGTTCCTTCCGGAGTGGATTTATTTCCAACAGGGAGGGTGGTTCCAGGGGGTTGAACAATTACAAAAGTTTTGTTTCCTTCACACCCTATCTCTCCCTCCATCCCTCTTCCCTCTCACTTCTTGTTTTCTCTTTGCCACCCACCAACCATCCACCCCATGAGAATTAAGTAGGTCGATGGGTTATAAATTGGATGTGTCGCCGTAGAATCTCTATGGCTAGACCCCTCCTCTGGCATTCCCGTGGTTATCTACTGCCTATTTTATCTTACAGATAATCTCACCTCGCATAAATCGCGTGCGGGCCATTCTTGTCTAATGGGGAGCTTCAATGTGCAATACCCTTCGAAACAAATTAAATAGTGCTTTGCGCTTCCCATCCCTCTATCCATTGCAAAGTTCGTGAAAACCGTCCAGGATTATTGCAGCAGAGATAATTGTGATTTGTGGAGAGTGAATCGTCCTGCTGAAATAATTCTCTAGATTTTTCTTCTAAAGAAGATATATGCGCTGACAATAAGACCAAAATACTAATGAGTCCAAAATTTCGGGACAATTGAATCCCATAGATACGGTAGCTTCTGCAATAAGGAGATTACTTTATACTTGATCAGGTTTATACATATAATGTGGATGAAATAAACAGTATTTCCATAATTTCAAAATATTTCAATAAGCATTGTTATTTATAATAATTGAAATGTGTTCGTCAATTTTTTTCTATTCTAAAATTCTCTTAACTTAGATTCACAGTAAACAGAGAAGATTCTGAGTCAAGAACTGTCAACAGTTGTTTTTCAACAAGGATGATTAATCCATCATCTCTGAACTTTGATACCACAACGTTTTTCGCTAGACTGAAATCCATGCGAAAAAATACAGTTCATAAGAAGATTTCGCTAAATAATCATTGACATGCAAATAACGTCATTCTTTATTTTTCAAATAAAACATAAAGCAACTACAATTTCAAATTTAACGAAATTTAACCTTCAACAGAAATACGGTAAGCTGATGAATGCTTGGGTAGGATTAGATAAAGATTCAGGTTTAACTTATTTGAGTAAACAACACTAAAATATTCAAAAAATTATTCACGGATCTCTGCTAATTCTCGATTACCCAGATTTTCAGGTACCCGAAAATTTTTTCATTATCCGTATTGCACGGGGATTAGGGGATATATAAGGTATGAACAGTCACTGTAGAGAGCAAGGTATATGGTGACTGTAACTATAAGCTATAAAACTTAGTACTGTTGTAATTAAGTCAATTTTGAAAGTACTCTAGTGATTTTGAAGCAAACGTAGAAAAATTTCACATTCTCACCTAGGCCCCAACTCCAAAACATTCTATCAAATTCCTTGTTATTCCCAGCAAGCTGATAATATTGAGTGCTCTACGGAATTAACAATGCAGAATTTAAACAAATTTTCATCGATGTTATAAAGTTCCTTTTCACAGGTTCTGTAGTTGCAGATTCGAACTAATAGACTTTGTACAATAATTTTTCCAAAATAATTTTTTTAAATTGTCCTCTTCGTCTCTGTCCAAATCTGAGGAAATTCACACTCCAAACGGAAAAAATTTTCCCTCATCATTTTTTCGACACCTGATGACATTTTCCATTAAAACTTCTCACGCTGCAATTAAGTATAAAGATGTATCTTGAGAGTAAATTCAGAGGGTAGAAAGTCAGGGACAAGAAAGTCAAGGGTAAGAAAGTCAGAGAGGAGGAAGTGAGAGGAAAAAATATCAGAGGGGAGAAAGTCAGATGAGAAAAATGAAGTGAACTGTAAATGTATTATAGTGAATTTGAGGCAAACATACAGAAATTTTGAAAAAATTCACTCAAACCATAAATGAAAATTTTGCTCAAAATTTCCTGTTGTTTCTAGGAGGCTGCAAGATTTTGGATTCCTAATAGGAAGCATGTATGCAGAAACTACAAAAATTCATATCGATGTAAGAATGTTCATTTCTTTCACCATCTGAAATCCAAATACTAGTTATTAGTGAAATCAAGAATGTTCGGATGGAAAAATAATGTTATGTTGCATAAAGAAGCGACGCAAAACTTAAATGCTGCTGGCTGTCAAGGAAAAATGCTTCGACTGGTATTATATAAGTTATAAGTTACGAAGTGTTTGCATTTTTTCGTCAGCTCGTGCATAACATTATTAACTTCATCAATAACTGACAACTAAAATAGGGCTGAATAATAGTGAAATAAAGGTAGTGTTGAAATGTCTGTATGTAATGCCAAGTCCACGGACCCTACCCTCTCCCCCGTTACGTTTCAGATGTGCGTACCTTATACAAAATTTTTAATTAGGGAAAATTTTCCGAAAAAGAGCAAAAACAGCCTCCGAAATAGCTCTGAAAAGTGGAAGATTAATAATTTACTGACTTTAAAAAAGTAGTTTCTCTACTTGTCTGATATATTTATGTCCGCCACTTTCCCGGGAACCGGGTTTGTGTTATGAGCACCATCGGATATATTGAGCGCATACACAGACGCGATCATACCATAAAACGCTGCTCGCTCATGTTCGCGTCAAATTTCGCTACACTTAAATACTTCTCAGGGTATCATTTTCAGAACGAAACGGCGAATAATTCTGATTCCTTATTACATCTCACTAATAACATTTATCTGTCTTCTAGTTTTTAATCAAAATCTGTCGATGCGTGTGATCTTTGAAGTTGGAAGAGTAGCCTGAAACGAATCTGACATAGGCGATACGTAGAAAACTTGCCAACTTTGATGCAAATTATCTTACCTTGGAAACGATGAACCATCTTCAAATTTCAATCGAGGAGAGTTGGAAACCGAAGAATTGGAGAACGATAATGAGGACCGTAAAGAAGCAATGGTTGAGGGTGAGTCACATAAATATCTGGGTATTCTTGAGTCCAAGGGTATACAGCATACGATAGTTAAGCTTTATGACTGCTTTCACTGCAAGACTCAGATTGTTTCTTAAGAGTTCTCTCAACTCTTCCAATCAAATCCGGGCTATCAGCACCTATGCTATTTCTGCTCTAACGTACTCTTTTGGACTAATAAATTGGTCAATTGCCGAGCTTGATAGGATAAACAGAACTATTTGCGTTGAACTGACCAAGCACCGGATGCATCACAGTAATTCGGTGATTGCAAGGATAGTTTTGCCACGACATATAGGGGGTAGATGCGTTGTAGATCTCAAGCAGTTTCGTGTATCGCAACTTATACAGTTGCGAGACTATTCCATCAGCAAACGAGATATTGCGCTCTACAATACCATCTGTAGAGCAGATCTCGGTTACATGCCCTTGAATTTGTCCTCAGCGAAAGCCTTGAATATCAGGGCAGAAACCAAAGAGGAATTGGAAAAGCAATGGAGATAGAAAGCTATCCACAGCGAGCACCTCAAAACCTCAGATCAATATGAAGTGGATGAATAGGCATCTTATATTTGGCTGAAAAAGGGTGTCCTGTTTCCGGGTACAAAGCATTTGTGATAGCGATCCAGGACAGGGTTGTTGGCACAAGAAATTATCGCAAGCATGTTTTACATCAAGACGTAGTTGACAGGTACCGATTATGTGGAGATACAAACAAATCCATCGAGCACATTATTGTTGGCTTTCGCGTAATGGCTCAGAGAGAGTACACGCACAGACCTAATGATGTAGCGGGCATCGTACATCAACAACTCGCCCTAAACCTAGGACTCTTAACAGAGTAAAGACCTTTCTACAGATACATTCCAATTCGTGTTTTGGAGAATGATGATTACATTTTATATTGGGATGTTACTATCCAGACGGATCATTATATCCGAGCCAATCGACCAGACATGGTGGTTCATGAAAAAGGAAGCGGGAAAGTTTCTATCATCGACATTGCTTGCACACTTTCCAGAAATTCGATGGCATCCTATACGACTAAGATCCATAAGTATGGTGAGCTGAGGTATGAAGTGAAGACGATATGGAGTCAGTAAGGTACTGGCAACAGCTCAAGAAGCAGTTTTATTGAACACCTGTAGCATTTCTAGCAATTCCCATGAACATCAGGAAGTTTGCGACTGAAACCTTGTGGAGTAACATTTGGTAGCTCTAAAAAAGCTTGCAAAATGATCGGCCCAACCAATTTCAATGTTTGTTTTTAAATTTTCAAATTATTAACATCTTGACTTTATCAGACACATGACTTAGTCCGTGGCTGGTGATTACGCACCGGGTAATATAAGCCGAGATCAATTTTTGACGAAAAATAATAATGATAATAAAAATAACTGGCATTCTCGTTTGAATATCGATGACATCAATCTTCTACAAAAGTTCTGATAATCTGAGAATATTCTCATTATCTGTTAAAATTTTCGGTGATTTAAAAATCGTTCGAAAATTGTTTAATCTGTACATTCTTGTACCATTGTTTTTCTGTCCAGTGTAAGACTAGTGCTTCAAGAGGACCATTTTCTCCATCTTCAGAATGCTTATTGGAATTCACTATGAATCTTTCTACTCGCGCTGTCTTACCTGAAATTTTTGTCTACGAATCATGAGAGTCAGGCTTCGGCAATAGTTCTGCCACATCTACTGATTCTGCGACTATTTTCGTCAGAGACTTCGGCCACGTGTTCATGTTTTCCGATGGAGCGTAAGCTCGTTAAATCACAAGTAATTTTCGAGAGTATCATCTTCATTTTATTCATCTGCCACGTTTTGATTTGTAGGTACTTGATTCCGATCTTCAACGTAGCTCAGCTCTGAAATCATTCCAAGTCTTTCTGACATAAATGCTGGAAGTAATTTCTCAGATTTGAACCACTGACGTTGTGTGGGTCATTTCGCACCAACTGGAGCAGCCATTCATTCTGATTTTGAAACTGACATCGTTCGCAGAGGGGTTTCTCGGGCTTTTGAAGCAATTAATATTAATTTTATTCCTTGATAATTGTCAATTATCAGATAGATCGCCGTGCATTGGACTTATTTGCTTACTCAAACATGCTGCCGATAATGAAATGATCCCAATTACCTCCAACTCTTCAAATCTTATGTAGCAACATTCGTCCGTCAATTGTTATTGGAGACAAAAAACCTGTTGGGTCGAAAACTGTTATAATTGTTTTCAATACTCCCCTCTTTGAGGGGGTTTCGTTGCTTAGGCATTATTTCCATATCCATTCTGTCAAAGTTTCCTGAAAATGTGTGGCAATCAATGTCAGCGTCCAGAGGATTCCTAGAGTTCTATATTGTTGATTCTATTCTTGATCGTGGCAATTTTTTTTCTGCTCGAAGATGGTTAGTGATGGATTTGAAAATCGTTGGTGAATTCCTAATAAATTTTTGCAATTCAAATCCCGCATCTTTGAGAATTTTTATAACCTAATTGAATAGGTAGATCACCTCCGCCTTACTATTAGCACCATAAACATAGTCATCCATTTTCTACAAATTGAGCAAGAAAGAGAAATTAAGCGGCTCTAAACATCATGATCTTCATTCTGTAAATTTTTGGTTGTTCTGAAGTATAAGAATATCTGCATGGGAAACACCGGACGTAGCTAGCTTCACCAAACATTCCCGCACCACTGAAAATTTCGCACATATTAGTAGGAAATGCAAATAAATATTGTCGGAGCAATGCGGTAAATATCAAACATGTTTTATGTCTCAAAGTTTTTTTTATTGGTACTTTCATTGGTGTTTTTTCTCATCCTCCATAAATTTTCTCTATAAGCACTTCAACCGTTGAAAAGTCATAGCTTTTCCTATTTTCTCAGAAGTTTTATCAAATTTTCATGGCGATTCAGTTTTATGCCTTCTACTATTTTGCCTGATTGTTGCCATAGCTATATGCGCAATTCTATTTTTTCCTGAATCGAGTTTCTTTTTTCTGTTTGCCACGTCAAGATGTTCGAAAGGGAAACATTTCTTCACGTCTTTATTTGAAGCATCTTGATTGTCTGTAAAGCAGGTTAATGCATTTTTGGGATTTTGAACGTTTATATACTATTCTTCGATGTCAAAAAACATAGCTCAACTCAAAAAAGCACCACTTTGGAGTTATTTTCCCGAAAATCTACACAAAAAACTGATAATAAAAATAAAAAACTTAGTTTATTCAACAATAACTCCAGCGATTTTTTCTTTTTGGTCTCAAAATAATTGAGAGGCATTACTATAATGATTTCAGAAGAAAGATGAAAGATGCAAGTCCTTACGGGTTAAATTTAATCAGAGCCCATCGTGAATTGTCTGCGATGGCAAATCTTGTCAGTAAATATTGTCAGTCCATTCAAAACAAAGGGGTTTGGTCTGACCTTCTAGTCCAACATGTATCGCTAAGTCTGCAAGGATTGAAGTAGTGGTGGATCCTTCATGCATAAATATAATTTTAAATTTCTCCTGTCTTGATCGGCGAATTTACACTGTCGACATTTTCAGGATGTCCCCATCAGTCAACAGCTGGGTACATGTACGATTGTCATTTCCACAAGGTTTTTGTTTTCGCAGTTTTCCTGAAAGTTTTCTCAGATAACAGAAGCTCTCCTGAGCTTTCTCAGCTAACCTTCTAACGCTGCTTGATGTCGGCTGTTTTGAAATTGGAACATTGATTCAAAAAATGACCTGAAACATCGCGAAGGGAAACTTGGCGACCATCAATTTTATTTTTAACTCAATAAATTCCCCTCTGTGTTGTAAGATGTTCCTTACTTCATAGCTGAATCCTTCAAACCTTTCCAACTCTTTTGCATTTGGTATGTTTCTCATTTTCATCAAAAGTTCACTGGAAGTGTGATTTACTTTTCCCTAGCTTGAGTTTAATATTTTCAAGATTTTTTCCGAATTCTTCGCAGTGATTAACATCATCTCAACTCTTGTTCTGGCTTCCCCAGATAATTTTTTGTTGAGTGGTAAAACATTTTCTGCTGGTACAAATCTAGATATATCACTTAGAAATTTTGGTTAGGAATAAAACGCTGGCTATTGAAGACTCAACAAACTATCAAAACTACAGAGACTATCACCTACAGTTTGTCTGGCCAACATGCGATGAATTTTTTCAGAAATGAGGACATAACTGCTACTGCTGATCAAAGTATAACTTTGTGATTTCGAGCCTATATATTTTACGGAATTTTATTTAGGATTCTGAATATTTCTAATTCATTTTTTATTTTCGGGACGGTATTTAAAATTTTAATTTCCGGATCTTTCTAATTGATGTTTCGTCTCTGGACCAAGGAAACGATTTCCCAATAGGTTCTCAACGTTCCTGCTGAAAATACGGAAATTCAATGGATGTGATGACGGTGAATAATTGCCATTAATAATATGAAATAGAAACTTGTTCCATGTATTAACCTGATAACAGTTAATCCTATTTGATTAAATAATTATGATTGCACAAATGAATCAATAATATACCATTTATTTTATAGATTTAATTGTATTCATTTTGTATGAACTAAATTAATATATTCCTTGGAAACGTCGTATTCCCTTCTTAGTAGGATCGATGTGATTTAATAAAGAATCATGGAAGCTGGCATGGAAAATTGTAACTTTTACGATGGTCTTGGAGGTTTTCATTTGCTTCCCGGAACAATTTAAACTTTTGACTGTAAGCTTACATCAAATTTATGACATTCAGGGTTTGAGGAGGGCTCGAGCACAGGACGAAGCAGGTTCTCTATTCGAGTTCGACGAAGCGAATAACTTCGTGAACCTAATCGTGTGGATGCCTCGTAGTTCATTGAGGTCTGGTAAATTCCGATATCATGTAGAATAAATTGTTATATACATTAGGCAAAAAATGAAAGATAGCAAATAAATGTGTGATATTATGCATAGTTTATATGAATGGAATTCAAACGAAACATAGAAAACTGCCTTATTGTATACACAAATTTCCGAATTTTTAACTAACAGTTTTAGTAACAATTTAATAACTTTCTGCAAAACACTTTGGAAGCTACTAACTTCAGAATAGATGTTTCATTTTTCGGTACTGTGTTTTAAAAATTTGTCTTAATTTTCCTTATTCAACTTCCAGGTATGAATAAAAAATACGTATTTCTTGGGTAGGAACGCTGATTGTATTTAGTATTTATCTTTGATTCAGATTTAGAAAGTGGATACCTTAAGCTAATGACGTTTTTGAATCTAAGTTTCCTGAAAGTATGTTATCTTTTTTTCTTAATTGCTGATTTGATTTTTGGGAATGTTTTTTATCTCTCGTGAAATATCGTGAAAATATTGGAGATGCTCTCTTTGAACGACGCCCAACACTATCTTACAGCCTTTGAAGAGAAAATTATTTTGCAGGAAAGTCCTTTTCGGATTGTGCTTTTAAAAGATATAAGCGACAGTTTTCTGGAATCGGTGGTTGTCTATTTTTTTGAAGAAAACGTCTTTTAACCCTATTTATTATATTTCAAATACATATTTAGCAGGGAACCGTTGATGACGCAATTAGATGAAAGATGATGATTCCTGGTAAAAATATCGTGTAATAAAAATGTTCAGAATCTCAGATATCTCTCAGTGACAATATCTCTTAAAGTTTTTACTGTATGTCGACAGTCGTCATCAAGACAATCTAAATTAAACAAAACAGAACAATATGTAATTAGTCACTTCAAGCCAGGTCACCTAATTTTCTAATAATCTATCATTTTTCTGAATATGATTGACGACGTGCAGTAAAAACGTCAAGGAAGATTGTCACTGAGGGATCGCTTAGTTTCTAAAAATTTTCATTACACTATATTTGGACCAATAAATAACATCCTTCATTTCGTATAACGTTTGAACCCTGGTAAACGCTGCTACCATCTTATACATTTAGCAATGAAGTCTGCATGTAGGAATAACAGAAATAAAAAGATTCGAGAAGTCTCCAAGTTTTCAATTGTACATATTAGATTTCGTAGGTGCAAGGTCGTGAGACGTGGTTCTCATTCACGCGGAAAAAGGAAATATGATATTTACTTATCAGGAAATTTAAACTGTTTTGCGTGAAAGTGACAGGAAACTAGTGGTAATATAAGGGGGTAGAAATCTGAATATCTTAAAGCATTTATTAAATACCACAATAAAACTACGCTGAAATCAATATAATCTTTCCAGTAGGCTTTACAGTAGGATCGGTAGATTTGATCAATCCCGTTCATTACAATGTAGCTGCTTCGCGGGAAGCAACAGCTGATGAATGCATGACACAATCGATAAACTACATATCTCTAAGAAACATTCCTTTTTGACATATTTGTGGTAGTCGCTGCTTTAACTTATACTCCCACTTAACAATGGAAGAGTTTGGTAAGTATTAACAATTTTTTCTGTGGTATCAATATAAGGAAAGTGCAAAAGTGTGTTTGTTGTGTTTGCAGTTCCTAGGGAAGAAGGGATTTTCAGTGATGCGAAATTTGTTTGGTGGTCACCACCTGGGTTATAAATGCTGTCTAGGATAGTTTTAGAGATCGTTACTCGTGTAACAGTGTAGTGGTTGAGATCTTCGATTTGCGTGCTTGTATATGGTTATGCGTTAGAATCCCTCCTGTTGCGTGCGAAACTTTATTATTATTATTATTATACCATTAGGCCAAATCCCTCTCGTGGTGAGCGTAACTAAATAAGAGCCAGTCGAATCCTGTACAAAACAATTTACTTTCATTTTTTTGAGTTGTTTACATCATCCCTAAGTTGCATGATAATTCTTCATTGAATTTCTTGAATTTCGGTACTCATAACCACTAATGATGATCAGGGTTACTTGATTCTCCTAGTGAAATATACGGAACTGGCTTATTGCCCATTTAAGTACTAGGAAGTTCAGTGGATCTAACCAGGTTTTCAGTAAAGTACACAATTCTTTCATTGCTTGTTATATAAGATACCCTTTGTAACAACTCTGAATTCAAAACACACCCTGACATCCACCTAGATGCGTACACATCTGGACATTTTTTGAGAACATTGTATAAGATATTTTGCAATTGAGGAACGTTCAATTACACAAATTTAAATTTTTTCGAAATTGTTGCTATTCCAAAACCTGTTCTATGAGGAGGCAAAAAGATAAAAAATTTAATTTCCTGGCCAAACTATGCAAGATACAATAAAAATTCTAGGAAGACAAATTATTCATCTTAGAAAAACTGAAATTTCGTTGTTGAAATTGTACATTAGAAAATATATTCAGCGATTTCTTAAAAAGTCCCCTAGGATATATGAAGTTCCTGGATAATTGGGATCATGTGACATAGCTGGGGCTCCTATAGGGGAAGGTTTGATCTAAAGGTTCGGTCGCATAGGACAGCTGGTGTCCTAAAGAATAGGTGTGGAGTCGTAAATGCGCTAGGAAATCAAGTGATCGGCAGGTCCTGTGCACGGAGGGCGTTTTGAAGGATGTGAGTTTACATGGGATAAGGAAGGTACCGTGGAATAAAGAGGGTCTCGTAGGATAGTCGGAGTGTCGAGGAATCGGTAGTACCAAATAAGAAAAGTGAGACCCCAAGGGATAAAATGTAATTTCGTGGTCACGCGGAATAGCCGAAGTCCCGGTTGATAGCTGGGACCCCGATTGATGGTGGCATTTCTTCGAATAAGAAAGGTTTCGAGGAATATGAGGTAGGGGCGAGGGATAGTTAAGGCCCAGAGGGATAGGTGGCGTCTCGTCGAATAGTAAGTGAAATAGCCAGGGCCCAGAGGGAAAGGTAGGATACCTAAGAGTAGTGGAGATACCAGAGGATACGTGGGATCTCGGAGAAGAAGCTTCAAAGGGAGAGATCGGAACGGACGGGTAGCTGATGGGAAGAATGAGGGTTTCAGTTTCTTCATTCAAGGATAAGAAGCCTTAAAAAAACTTTTTTTTGAAATATTCCGTTTTTTTAAATGCCTCGTGGCTTATCGAGGTCTGGTAAATTTCGATATCATGTAGAATAAATTGTTATGCACATTAGGAACACAACGAAAGAGAACAAATAAATGTGTGATAAATAGGATCATACTATTTACATGATCCTTATCGAAACACTGTAACTAAAAGCACACTCCGAGAAATGCCCTCTTGTATCAAAGGATGCGTTTTGACACAAATGGAGTTAGAAGATCTAGTTTTTTATTACGTAAATCCAATGTACAACATTTGGAGAATACTCTGTTGAAATCTTAGAGTGAAATTCGAAACCGTTCAGCTTCTGTGACTATTTTCGTAAAGGTCCTTCGGCGAAAAGAGCAGGTAGGTAGGAGCGCGCTCGGATACATCCCACTGACTTTATTAGAGCGAACATTAGTCCCGCCACAGAGGTATCCATAAGAATCGCGTAGTGCGAGAAATAGTGGCAATAGTGTGATGCAGATGAGACGAGCGCTCATTGCTTCCACCCGACGCAATTCTACTATATGTGAGTGACAGCCTGCTGTGTCTCTCTTTATCCTCGTTGTTCGTAAATCTTACTCCACACAGGTCCAATTATCCGAACAATACTGTAATTCAGGATAGATGTAAGGATCTTATACAACGTTTTCAGACAAGTCATTGACCTGTAGTTCTTGGGTTGGATAAGTTGCCTTTCTTCGGTAGGAGTACAGTTCGTCCTAACACCAGCCACTGCGGAATGGGAATCTCTGAATTTAAATATTAAGTAAAGATGCGTGCCAGATGTTGGTGCGTAGAAGTGAAATTCTGCCACCAACAGTTAGTAATACAAACTGGACCAGTAGCGGAGAAGTTCTTCGTGTCCCTTAATACTTTCTTTACCTCCTTAGCAGTGATTGGTAGGCATTACCTCTCGGATATAATGAGGTTATTGCATAGCTCCTCGAAACGTATGATGTTCTCAGTCCCTTCATTCGATAAATGTTTTACTCCGTACATCTCGCTCCAAAATGTCTCGACTTCTTCAAACTTTGGTGGGTTTTTGACAAAAACAAGAGGATCGCTAAAGAGGCGCGATGGTTCAGCAGGAAATTTTGATTCTCCCTGACCCATCTCTCCCTTTTTTTGAGTACCTTCCTCGCGTCAGATAGAACTCGTATTTTGTCAACAATGTGCTGCTTGATAGTCATTAGCTTTGACTTTTTCAAGGTGTGATGATGGATCGTCATTTCATGAGCAAACTTTCGGACCCTTACCGTAAAAGGCTTACCGAATTTTATGTAGTCAATCACACACTGCATACGGGACGCATTTTGTCTTGCCCAGCCTATCTTTTTGTTAAGTTGATGCAAGCGCTTCTATCCTTTCCGCGTACATCTCTTGTTCGCGAAAGGTTATCGGTACCGTTTCTTAACACTTGCTGTGAAAGAAGCGAGAGCTCTGGGTGTTTCTGGCATCACAGAAACACCCAGGCGTGCAGGCGTTTTTAAGCAGACCCGTTAATAAAGAACGTCGATTGTTTCGCCGGTTCGTCATCGTGTTTCCATATAATTCAGCACCCCGAACTCTAAAACGATTTGCAATACTGGCCGAATCATTGTAGGGTGTTCTGCGCGTCCGATCATTTTGAACCGCATTCACAACTGTATTTGAGTTTTGGGTTTCCATAGTCGTTCCCATGAGTAGCTAGGGAAGGGATTGTCTATCCTCGCAGAGCCCCGCATGCGGAGGTAACGCCCGCTCTAGGAGCGTACACTCTAGGAGGTGACGTGGTATGCTAGAGACACCGTTGGCAGCCAACTCCTTGGTGCCACGCAGCCTCTAGCACGGTTGTTTACGCCTAAGATTGAGGGTTTTTCCTTCGGGACCATCCCTAGACAATTTTACATGACTGCTTATTAGCTTTGGTAACAGTATTTAGTAGAAATCCTCGGCACAGAGACCCTCTATCCGCAAGCTAAGGACGCGTACGGTAGTTTTGTCATAGGCCTATCAGTTTGATCCCAAAGAACCAAACCGAACCGAACATATAACATGTAACCGTATAAATATATATA
>WSXT02205230.1:0-18285 GCA_011762715.2 Neuroterus valhalla
GGTCAATTATTACCATTTTCCCGGTCAACTAAGAGTGACACATTCATGTTTGTCACAAATTGCAAAAATTTATTTCCATTGATGACGTTCATCGTAAACATCCTTTATTACAACAGATTAAACATTGAAAGATAAATTAGTTTTGAATAAAAATGCTCTCCACGAAAAAATATATTTCTCTTAGAAAAATTGGAACAGTTCAACTTACAATTGAAAAAATTAATGAATGGTAACGAAACAAAAATGGATTTCCAACAAGATAGTTCATTATAATATTATACATAATATTATAAATCTTCAACTAGAACAGTTAAATTTCCAACCAAGAAGATGAATTTTCAACTAAAATTATGAATATTTAACAAAATTACTTCAATTTTCAACCATGGAGGTGAATGTTCAAACAAAAAGATTAATTTCTAAATAGAAAGATTAATTTTCCACCAAAGAATACAATATTTCAACAAAATGGTTGAATTTCGAATTGAAAAAATAATTATTTTCAACCGAAAATGGAACAGTAACATTTTTGGCAAAGAAAAAAAAACAATTTTATACCAAAAATAGAGTTTTCAACTAGATGAATTTTCGATTAAAATAAAAAAATATCTTACCGTGAAAAACAATTTTTAAACAAGGGAGCTCACTTTCGAGGGAAAATATAATTTTCTCCCTAAATATCGATTTTTCACCAAAATATGTGAATTTCCAATGAAATTATTGGATTTTCAGTTCAAAAAGACAAATTTTTATCCGAATTGTGAAACTTTCAAACAAAAAAAGATCAATTTTCCTCTAAAGATGAAACAATTAAATTTCCAATACAAGAGATTAATTTTCAACCAAACGGATGAATTAGTAGGTGAATAATTTTCCACAAAAAATCGAATTTTCTACATAGTACAGAAATTCTCAAAGAAATGATTACATTTCTAAATTCAAAAATTAATATTCAACTAAATACTTGAATTTCTGCCGCAAAAATATGAATTGATTTCCAAAGAAGTAGTTACATTTTCAACCAGAGGTGAATTTCAAATTATATAATGCACTTTTGAAAAAAATTATTTTCCAAAAAAGAGTTTGAATTTGAATTGAGTAGTTGATTAATCAACTTAAAAATGATGGATTCGTAATGAACAATTCAAACAAGTTTCCTATCATAATTTGAAAATATTTCTTCTTCAAAATACTTTTTCTACTCCAAAAACTTCTAGGAGTACTTTCTTTATTTAAGATTAAGAAGAGGCGACTTTCGAATTACAATAATAAAATTTGAAGAGATATTAAACATTAAAATATGTTATTTTGAAAGGTTCCCAGGGATTTTGTAAGATTTCAGAGAATTTCGTAGGATTCTAGAAAAATTCAAGAGATTCAAGAATATCTAGGAAATTTTAAATGATTTTGCGAGATTTTGAAGATTTCAATGAGCTTTCACGATAGGTTAAAAATTTCAGAGGTTTCGAAGTATTTAGCAATGTTTAAGGGATTCATAAGATTTCAAAATAAATTGAAAGATTGCATAAGGGGAAGAAAATTCAAGAAATTTAATTCAGAATGAATGAACAAGATTCAGAATAAGATAGATTCAAGGGGATTCAAAAAAAATTTGAGATTTTCCCAGGGATTCCAGCGGACTTTAACATAATTCAAGGGTTTCAGATAGATTTCAATGAGTTTCGAAGGGTTCAGGGGTTTTCAAAGCTTTCAAGGTATCCTTAAAGATTTCAAAGAATTTAAGAATATATAATACATTTTAAGGGATTCCAAAAGGCTTTATTAATGAAGGAATTTTGAAAGATTAGGTTATTAGATTATGATTAGATTAGATTTAAGATATCCTTAATGATTTCAAGGAATTCAAGAATCAGGGTGGCGACTTGACCGGGAAAATACCGGGAATTTTATTGACCAGGAAATGACCGGGAGTTTAATTTGGAACCGAGAATCTACTTGACTCAACCTAGACTATTAAGAATTCTACTAAAAAAATACCAAAAATGACAGCTTTCTTTTCATGGATCAAAAAGAGATCTTATCATTTGATTTGAAGAATGTAACGTTCCTCTGATCTGATTCTCAAAATATTTAAATATATCTATAATTCATGAGAGGGATAACTTTTTTCCCCATTATAAGAAGAACGTTTTGCAAATTTTTTGTTCCGTAAAATTTTTTTAGCTGACTCAAATTTGGTATTGGATTGATGATAGGTTCAAAATTCACCTTTGGTTGAAATTGTAACTACTTTGTTAAAAATCAACTCATCTTTTTTGGATGAAAATTCAAGTATTTATTTGAACATTGATTTTTTATTCTAAAGGTGAAACTATTTCTTTGAGAATGTATGTACTTCGTGGAAAATTTGCCTTTTTTGTAGAAAATTAATCTGTATAGTTCGAAATTCATCTTTTTCATTAAAAATCATCTATTCATTTAAAGATTCATCATTATACTTGAAAAGTTATCAGTTTTGGTTCAAAATCTATTAATTCAACTGAAAATTTAACTGTTTCACTTTTATGGAAAATTGGTCTTTTATAGTTTCTTCTATATTGATCTTCTAATTGATCTTCTATAGTACTGTTCTATTTTTGTTTGAAAACTTCTATTTCTATGGTGCAAATTTCAACCATTCTGTTGAAAAATTGTATTTTCTGGTTGGAAATTAATTTTTGTCAAACATTGAACTATTCTAGTTAAATGTTCATCATTTCATTTAAAAATTCGTCTTTCTGGTTTAAAATTCAACTACTTCAGTTGAACAATTATAATTTCATTTGGTTCTCCATCATTTCTTGTGAAAATGTAATAATTTGTTTTAAAAGTTGGTTTTTTTTTTGGTTGAGAGTTAGTTTTTTTGTTATAAGTAATCTTTTTTAACTGAAAATTTAACTTATTCCAATTGAAAATTCCATACTTTCAGTTGAAAATCGATTTGTTTAGTTTAACATTCTTTTTTTTTTTTATTTAAAATTTGAGTAATAAAATTTTCGTTAACGATTTATCTTTTCAGTAAAAGTTAATTTATCTCTTTGAAAACTCAACTCCTTCAGTTAAAGATTTTTTTTTATAAAACACTTATGCTTGTTTTAAAATTGATTTTTTAAACTAAAAATGTTACTGTTCCATTTTTGGTTGAAAATTAATTTTTCAATCCAAAAATGTCACTATTCCATTTTTGTTTGAAAATATTTATTTTTATGGTTCAAATTTCAACCATTCTGTTGAAAAATTGTATTTTTTGGCTGAAAATTAATTTTTTGTCAAACATTGACAAACTATTGAAACATTGAAACTATTCTAGTTAAATGTTCCTCGTTTCATTTCAAAATTCGTCTTTCTGGTTTAAAATTTAACTACTCCAGTTGAACATTGAAAATTTCATTTGATTCTCCATCATTGCTTGTGAAAATGTAATAATTTGTTTAGAAAGTTGGTTTTTTATTTGGTTCAAAGTTAGTTTTTTGTGTTATAAGCAATTTTTTTTTCCACTGAAAATTTAACTTATTCCATTGAAAATTCCATAGTTTCAGTTATAAATCTATTTGTTTAGTTAACAATTTTTTTTTTTTTTTAATTTAAAATTTGAGTAAAAAAATTTTCGTTAACGATTTATCTTTTCAGTAAACGTTCATTTTTCTGTTTGAACACTCAACTCCTTCAGTTAAAGATTTTTTAAAACACTTATGCTTGTTTCAAAATAGGTTTTTAAACTAAAAATGTTACTGTTCCTTCTTTGGTTGAAAATAATCATTTTTCGACTTTGAAATGCGAATATTTTGTTAAAACATTATATTTTTTTATTAGAAAATGATTTCTATTTCTATTTGGAAATTAATTTTCTTGTTTGAATATTCACCTTTATGGTTTGAAATTGAAGTGCTCCAGTTAAATATTTATCTTTTTTGTTGAAAATTCATCTTATCGTTTTGAAATTCAACTGTTCTGGTTGAAGATTCATAATATTATTTGAAAATTTATCACATTGGTTGAAAAATGAATCGTTTTGTTAGAAATTCATTTTTCTCTGTTATCGCAGATTAATTTTTCCAATTGTAAGTTTAACTGTTCCAATTTTTGTATAAAAATGATATTTTTTTTTTGGATATTAGAGTATTCTTTTTAGAATTGATTTATTTTGTTATGTTTGATCTGTTGTGTTAAAGGATGTTTAGATTTTATATTAAAAAAATGTTAGCGTTTTGCGACAAATACAAGTATGTTACTTCTAGTTGACCGGGGAAATTGGATAAATTGACCGTGAAAAACCGAGAAATGACCGGGAATTTGAAATCGTCCGCCGAATCGCTACCCTGAGAATATATAATACATATCAAGGGATTCAAACAGATTTTATTTATTAAGGAATTTTTAAAGATTAGATTATTGTAAAATATTGCAAGGAACATGAGAGATTTCAAGATTCTCCAAGGGTTTCAAAAGAATGTAGTAAGACTTCGGAAACTTTCGGAGAAATTTAAAAAGGTATCCAGAATATTTCAAGAATTTGCAGAGGATCTCAACGAATTTCAGGGGTTCTTTAAGGTTTTCAACAGATTTCAGACCTTTATGGGTATTTTGAAAGATTTTAATCGATTTAACACGGTTTTGTATAATATGTATATGTTTTTATTTTCTCAAAATTCCATGCGATTTTTCTTGGACTTTTTTTGTTATTTGATGCGACTAATGCGACTTTTTATAACCTTCTGGTCGATACAAGCCCTACTTTATAGTTCTAATTTTATTTTATTTACACCTTACTTTGACCCTTCAGCGACAAATCAAAAGCCTCCAGCAGCTGGCACAGCTGAAAGGAGAAGATAGAAGACAATTGTTGAGAAATTTAACAGAAAGTGAATACAATGATGTGATGAAAGTTCTCGGCAGCTTACCTTTTGTCGATTTCAAAGTGCGCTCCGAAGGTGTGTGAAATATTGTGCAATTAGACATTAATTCTGGTATTGAATGAATTCTAAAATCATGTTTTCATATTTGAATTTCAGTTATTGATGATGAGAATCCGACGGTATACACGGCGGGTGCAGTCGTGACAGTAACTGTAACGCTGATTCGCAAAGATATGAAGCATCTGTTTGGAGACGAGTCTGTGAAAGAACAGACGATAATAGACGATGCCAAAGTGGACACAGTCAAAGAAAAAGAACCGTCCGAAGAGCAGAATCAAAGTGTTAAACGACCTGCTTGGCTGAAGCAGCAAAAGGGACAGAAAAAGTCCCATAATAAGAAAGGTAGTAATAAGAAAGTAGCGTCTGCTAAAACAGCATCACAACAGGTTCAGGGTGAAAACCAGACGAGTCAGTCAGAAAGTACGCCTAATGCAAGAAAAAAGAGTGAAAATAAGGTAGCTAAAGAGTCTTCGAAAGAGAAGAACTCTGATGTCAGCGACAGTGAAGCTGAGAGCGAAAAAAGCGAGGAGGAGGAGGAAGAAAGTACCCAGGAGAAGAAAGACTCGACTCTCGATGATGACGACGTCGAGTGGGAAAGGTAACTAGTTTTTTTTACTGAAGACTTGAATTTATTACCCCTTCATTCTTTTATTCATTTCCATTTTCTTTCGAATAGGTTTCAACAGAGATCGAAAAAAAGGGAGAAAGTTTTGGAGGGTAGGAGTAATTTATCTCATGAAGTGCACTGTCCCCTCTACCCTGACATAAAGCAGGAGTATTGGTGGGTTTATATTTGCGACAGGAAGAGTCGCTCCTTATTGACTGCACCAGTGCATATTACTTCCTTAGTCGACACTGAAGAAATTCAGGTCCGGTTCACGGCTCCTCGGTGGCCGAACCTTTATACCTTCACAGTTTGCCTGCGCAGCGACTCTTTCCTTGGATTCGATCAAGCGCAGGATATCAAGGTACCTTCTCTCATTCTTATTTATCAGGGTGGCGACTTGACCGGGAAACCGGGAAATGACCGGGAATTCAATTAGAAAACGGGAATTTGCTTCACTCAAATTAGACTATTAAAAATTCTACCGAAAGAATACGAGAAATGAACGCTTTCTTTTTATGAATCAGAAAGATATCTTATTATTTGATTTAAAGAATGGAACGCTCCTTCAATCTGATTCTCAAAATATTTAAATATATCCATACGTCATTTCAGGACTGGGAGTTTCAGTTAGGAAGTATATTTTCACTTGGAACAGGGAATTTTTCACATGGAACTTGAACTTTTTGAACGAAGTATAATTCGGATTTAGAAGAGAGGAATTTTAGAAAAATCGTTCCTCTAATCCGAAATTCGTCGCGATTTCAAGTTCCCTCTTCTTAATTTTAAATAAATAAAGTACTTCAAGCAGTCTTTAGAGTAGAAGTTATATTCCGAAGGACAAAATATGCCTGAATTATGATAGAAAGCTTGTTTACATTATTCATTGCAAATTCATCCTTCTCGTGTTAAAAAATCAACTATTTGTTTGGGATTTAAACTTGTTTGTTGAAAATCAAATTTTCTTGATAAAGTTGCATTATTTCGATTCATAATTCACTCTGGTTGAAATTGTAACTAATATACTTTGTTAAAAATCAATTCATCTGTTTTGGTGAAAAATTCAAGTATTTAGTTGAACATTGATTTTTGAATTTGAAAATTAAACCTATTCCTTTGAGAATTTAGGTACTTTGTGGAGAATTTGCCTTTTTTGTAGTGTTTTTGTAGTTTTTAGTTTAAAATTGTGTTTTCTAGTTCGAAATTCGACAATTCAATGAAAGTTTGTCTTTTTGGATTACAAATTCAATCATTCTGTTGAAACTTCACATATTTTCTTGAAAAATCGATTTTTCGTAGAAAATTATCTTTTTTTTCGGAGGCTAATAAATATTCTTCTCCAAAAATTCTTCTTTACGGTTAACAATTCAGGTTATAGTCAAACATTTTTCATTTTAGTCGAACATTCATTTCGTCAAAAACTCTTATGTTTGGTTTAAAATTAATTTTTCAAGCCAAAAATGTCACTATTCCAGTTTTGTTTGGAAATTTTTATTTTTATAGTTCGCATTTCAACCATTCTGTTGGAAAATTGTATTTTTGGTTGAAAATTAATTTTTTGTCAAAATTTGAAGTATTCTAGTTAAATGTTCATCATTTCAGTTAAACATTCGTCTTTCTGGTTTAAAATTCAACTATTTTAGTTAACAATTTACAATTACATTTGATTCTTCGTCATTTTGTGCATAAATGTAATAATTTGTTTGTTGTTGAAAGATAGTTTTTTTTTGTTATGAGTAATTTTTTTAACTGAAAATTTAACTTATTCCAATTGAAAATTCCATAGTTTCTATTAAAAATCTATTCGAGTATGAAATTTTCATTTCATAATCTTTTCCAGTAAAAGTTGATTTGTCTGTTTGAAAACTCAACTCCTTCAGTTAAATATTATTTTCTTTTTAGTATATAACACTTGTGCTTGGTAAAAAATTGTTTTCTAAACTAAAAATGTTACTGTTCCATTTTTGGTTGAAAATGATTATTTTTTGACTTTGAAAATCGACTATTTTCAAACATTATATTTTTTTTTAGAAAATGATTCTTTCTATTTGGAAATCAATCTTTTTGTTTGAATATTCATTTATTCACCTTCATGGTTGAACTGCTCCAGTTACGGTTCAAATTTCAACGATTCTGTTAAAGAATTGTATTTTTTGGTTGAAAATTATTTTTTTGTCAAACATTGAACTATCCTAGTTAAATGTTCCTCATTTCATTTCGAAATTCGTCTTTTTGGTGTAAAATTCAACTACTTTAGTTTAAAATTTACTATTTCATTTGATTCTTCATCAATTCTTGTAAAAATGTAATAATTTGTTCAAAAAGTTTTTTTTTTTTTTTTGTTGAAAGTGAGTTTTTTGTGTTATAAGTAATTTTTTTCAACTGAAAGTTTAACTTATTCCAATTGAGAATTCCATAGTTTCAGTTGAAAATCTATTTTAGTTAGTTTATCTGTTTGAAAACTCAACTCCTTCAGTTAAAGATCCTTTTTTTTAGTATAAAACACTTATGCTTGGTTGAAAATTGGTTTTTTAAACTAAAAATGTTACTGTTCCATTTGTGGTTGAAAACGATTATTTTTTTACTTTGAAATGCGAATATTTTGTTGAAACATCAAGTTTTTTGTTAGAAGATGATTTTATCCCATTTGGAAATTAATTTTCTTGTTTGAATATTTATTTGTATTTATCTTTTTGGTTGAAAATTCATCTTCTTGTTTTGAAGTTTAACTGTTCTCATTGAAGATTTATAATTTTATTTGAAAATTCATCACATTGGTTGAATAATGAACTATTTTGTTGGAAATATGTTTTTTTTTTGTTAGGGGCCGTTCAAGTAAATTGATTTTTTCAATTGTAAGTTAAACTGTTTCAATTTTTGTAAAAGAATGATATTTTTTGTTGAAAATTAGATAATTCTTTTCAAAATTGATTTATTTTGCAATGTTTGATCTGCTGTTTCAAAGGATGTTTAGAATGAACGTCACGAATAAAAATAAATGTTTTTGCGCTTTGCGACAAACATAAATATGTTACTCTTAGTTGACCGGAAAAATGGAAAAATATGACTGGGAAGAACCGGGAAATGACCGGGAATTTGTAATCGTCTGCCGAATCACTACCCTGTTTATTTATAATGTTATTGTTAATGTCTATCTAATATATATCTCTTACATCTCTTCTATCACCTTTATCTCATTCCATCTCCATATCTCTGCCCTATAACTTAATACTGTCCACGCCAGCATATCGAACAACTCCATTTGCCTCTTCCAATCTTCTTTAAACCATTTCCCTATTCCCCATATCTCCTTTATTACTTCCGCCGTTTTCCTATCCCCATTGAGCCTTCATTTTTTCCTATCTTGGTATTTCTTAAATCCCGCAATGAAACCCGCAACTCTTTCCTCACTATTCGCACTATAGAATACTTTTCCTTCACCTAGCTCAAGTCCTCTCCATCCTTTTCCCTTCATCTCTTCCTCCAAATCTGAAATCAAAATATTAAACAGGAGTGAGCTCCGCGTTCATCCCTGTCTTAAACCTATAGTCGACCAAAATGTATCTCCTATTTGTTCTCCCACCTTAATCCTAATTTTCGTCTCTCTAAAGATTTCAGCTACTCCTTCCCTTTAACCTTCTCGTATCTCTCTTTTTTTCATAGCTTTATCCATCCTTTCTCTGTCCAATAAATGAAACGCTGCTTTCAAATCCACAAATATTTCTCTCAAGCCCTAATTAGCTCTTTTGATTCTTCTATTTATAATATAATTAAACACATATACATTATCCATCACTCCTATACCTTTTCTAAATCCTGTCTGATTCTGTAGAATTACCTTATTTTCCTCCACTTCTTCCTTTAACCTCTCTAAAACTTTTAGTCCAGTAAAATTAGACGAAAAATGTGATGAATTATGCAATCAGAGCGGGAAAGACGGAATTTTGTGTGGGTGTTAGGTGGTCAATGGTGAGTCCAAATCCAAAAATGCGACCTCCTACCCCTTGTGGAAAAGCCGACATTTTTATTTTAAGGGTTGAATTTGTTTATTGGATTTTACGACGTTATTACACTTTTTATCGAAATGTTAGATCCAAATCTCCAATTTTGGGGTTTCTAACATGCAGAAATAAAATTTTCTGGAATCTGAATTTTCAAAATTATGATTCCTTTTTACATTTCCATATTTTCTTATTTTTCTAGTCTTCACAAAAGAATTGAAAGGTTTTGAGACTATTAGTTCTGTTCGATCTCAAAATTTTCGGAATTGTAGAATCTCCAACTTTGAAGATCCTGAAATTCAAAAAAAGATCATCGGAATATTTGAAATTTAACATTTACGTTTTAATTGAACATTCCGATAATTTTCCATTTTAATACATTCTGGTATTTTTCAAATTTTCTACTCTTCTAAAAAGGATTCAAATGTTCTCAGACCATTCGAACTGTTCTGAAATTCAAAGATAAAATCATCGGAAATTTGAATTCCAAAATTTACGTTCTGATTTCTAATTCGGATAGAATTCAAAATTTACTAATCTCAAAAATATTTGAGAAGATTTTAAACCATTAGATCTCTTCGATCTCAGGATTTTCGGTTTCAGGGATTTGGAAATCTAAATGTCCAATTGTGGGGGTTTCAACTTGCAAAATTATATTTTCTGGAGATCTAAATTTTTCAAATAATGATTTGATGTAACATTCTTATATTTTTCAAATTTTATAGACTCTAAATTTCAAGAATAAAATAATCGGGATTCAAAATTTCCAGAACGACGTTTCAATTTCGAATTCCGCTGCTTTGTCATATTTTCCAATCCACAACAAAGAATTTGGGAGTTTTTAAATAATTAGATCTGTTCAATCTTGAAATTTTAGGATTGAGAGATTCGTAATTCCAGAACCTTCAATTCAGGGGATTCATAAAATAAAATTTTCGGGAATCTGAATATGAAAAATTACTATTCCTTTCTCTTCACAAGTTTATTCCAATCATATTTTTGTAAGCAAAACTCACAGAGTTGCAGCAGTCAAGCAAAATTTTGAGCCTTTTTTCTGCATGGTAGAAAATTCCGCCAAATTAGTCAAACTTGATTTTGGGTGCGTATTTGTACTTATTTTGAGATAAAAAATTATGCGAATCATAAATTATCAATTAATTTTCCGAACAGAATAAAATATCAACCGAACCTACGCTCGATCGAGCGCGTCAATTTGTATCAAAAGCCCCGCAGAGTGCGCCTTAATGACTTTGACGCGCTATTGCGTAACCATCATTAGTCCGATCGATGAGTTATTATTAAGAAAATTTTCTTAATTTCAACCGCTACAACTTTTGTAAAGACGATTTTTGGATCGCGATGAAAAAAGGGAGTTATTCCAAAATTCAGGATTTTTCATTCATTTATCATCAAAAATTTCATACATGTAAATTTGTACAGAATCATATCCTCCGTAAAATAAGTTATGACACTTTTTCCGATAAAAAGTATATCAACGTCGTAAAATCCGAAAAACAAATTCATCCCTTAAAATCAAAATGGTGGCTTTTCCACAAGGGGTAGGTCGAATTTTTGAATTTAGACTCACCATTCAGCATTGCCCACCTGAAACCCACACAAATTTCCGTCTTTCCCGCTTTAATTGCATTATCAAATCCTAATTTGACTGAAATATTTTGACACATATATTTTATGTGTATAATGTCAGCGTCACCTCCTAATAATCTTTCAACCCCTTCCTCTTTTCCTTTTGGTACTTCTACCCCTTCTTTCCATATTTCTGGCCAGCCTTCTAACATTTCAACTTCTTAATCAATTTGTTTCTTTTTTTCTCTTCCTCCGTTTACTACTTCTCATACTTCTTCCTCCGAGCTAGCCCTTTCTGCCTTTTCTTCAAACTTTTTATTCTCCTCTTTTTTCCATCACATAACGCATTAAACTCTTCCTTTTTTCTTCTGTATTCTTCAGCACTACTATTAGCTTGCCTCCATTTTCTTAATTCCTTTCTAACTTCCTTTTATCTCTCCTCACATACATTCCTCATCCCAGCTGACCCTTTTTCCACCTTCGCTGGCTTTATCTCAACAGCATCCTCTAAAATCCTTTTTACCTTTCCTATCACCATAGGATTTTCCTTTGCTGTTTCTCGCTCGTCACTCTTTCCCCTGTCTGCTATCACTATTGGTAGGAGATGGTCCAAATCAACGTACTCCCCTACTTCGAGCCTTCTATAATGTTCTCCCTTACCTCATTGTCGAAAATAACATAGTCTGTAACTGTTCCCCTCTTTTTTCCGTATAAGTTTAATCTCCTTTGTCTCCAGCCTCAATATTCCCGCTCAACATAAATAATCCTATCTCTTGCAATCTAGTCAGTAATTTTCTTCCCTCCGCATTCACTTTTTTTCCTTTAAAGTTCCTCCCAGTTCCATCCCATCTTTCTCCTCATGCTTTTTCAGGGTGGTAATTCAGCGGATGATTTCAAATTCCCGGTTCTTCACAGTCAAGTTTTTCCATTTTCCCGATCAACTAAGTAGCATATTTATATTTTTTGCAAAACGCTAACATTTATTTTTATTCATGACGTTCATTCTAAACATCCTTTAACACAACAGATCAAACATAACAAAATAAATCGATTCTAAAAAGAATACTCTAATATCCAACAAAAAAATATCATTTTTATACAAAAATTGGAACAGTTAAACTTACAATTGGAAAAATTAATCTGCGATAACAGAGAAAAATGAATTTCTAACAAAACGGTTCATTTTTTAACAAATGTGATGAATTTCCAAATACCATTATAAATCTACAACCAGAATACTTAAATTGCAAAACAAGAAGATGAATTTTCAACTAAATAGATAAATATTTAACTAGAGCTTTTCAATTTCCAACCATGAAGGTGAATATTCAAACAAGAAAATTAATGTCTAAATAGAAAGAATCATTTTCTAAGAAAAAATATGACGTTGAAACAAAATAGTACAATTTTAAAGTTAAAAAATAATTATTTTCAACCAAAAATGGAAGAATAACATTTTCAGTTCAAAAACCAATTTTGAACATAGCATAGGTGTTTTATACAATGGAAGAAGAGTCTTTAACTGAAGGAATTGATTTTTTAAACGTAAAATTAACTGTTGATGAAAAATATAAATTGTCTACGGAAATTTGATTACTCAAGTTTTGAATTAAAAAAAAATGGGTGTTGAAACAAATAGATTTTAAACTGAAACTATGGAATTTTCAATTGGAACAAGGTGGATTTTGAGGTAAAAAAAATTACTCATAACAAAAAAAAACTAACTTTCGAAAAAAATACTATAAAAAAAAAAAACTAACTTCCAAACAAATTATTACATAATTTATACACAAAATGATGAAGAATCAAATGAAACTATAAATTTTTAACTGAAGTAGTTGAATTTGAAACCAGAAGGACAAATTTTTTAGCTGAAATGATGAACATTTAACTAGTATAGTTATATTGTTGAAAAAAATTCATTTTCAATCAAAAAATACAATTTTTCAACAGAATGGTTGAAATTTGAATCATAAAAATAAAATTCTCCAAACAAGAATGGAATAGTGACATTTTGGTTTGAAAAATGAATTTCAAACCAAACATAAGAGTTTTTAACTAGATGAATGTTCGACTAAAATGAAAAATGTTTGATTTTATGACTTGAATTGTTAGCCGTAAAGAAGAATTTTTGGAGAAGAATATTAACTTCCGAAGAAAAAGATAATTTTCTACAAAAAAAAAAAATCGATTTCTCAACAAAATATGAGAAGTTTTAACAAAAGAATTGAATTTTCAATTCAAAAAGACAAACTGTTCCCGAATTGTATAATTTTAAACTAGGAAAGATAAATTTTCCATAAAAATGAAACAGTTGAATTCTCAGGTATAATGATGAATCTTCAAATGAACAGATGTATTTTAAGAAAAAAGATTAATTTTTGACCATAAAGAATAATTTCCTACAAAAAAGGCAACAGTTTCAACCAGACGTAAATTTGAAATCAAAATAATGCAACTGTAAACGGAAAATTTAACTCTCAACAAACAAGTTTAAATTATAAGCAAGTAGTTGATTTTTTAACCAAAGAAGGATGAATTTGTAATGAACAATCTAAATAAGTTTTCTATCATAATTCAGAAATATTTCTTCTTCGGAATACTACTTTTACTCTTAAGACTGCCTGAAATCAAGTAGAGGGAACTTTACAATTGTCACGACTTATGAATTGTAGGGACGAATTTTTTAATTTCCTCTCTTCTAAATCCGAATTATAATTAGTTTTAAAAGTTTCCGTTCCATGTAAAAAATTCCCTGTTCCAAGTGAAATTATACTTCTCACTGAAACTTTCTGCCCTAAAATAAAAACCATAGTTATTTTCTGAATTTCCGTGTCCTAAGTCAGATAAATCGGGGAAAGCAAATAAAACCTGATGAATACATTTCTTTGGGAAAATGGAGATAATAATTCTCTTTGTTGGTTCGAGCTATCATCAATTCGATTATCAAATTTGAGTCAGCTGAAAAAATCTCATAGAGCAACAAATTTGAAAAACGTTTTTCTTATAATGGTAAAAATGGTTCCTTTTTAATTAATTTAATTCCATTTTATTATAATTATTATTTTTGTTACAGCTGGACGTGAAAGAAGCACCAGAGGTCCCAGTTGAGCATCCTCAATGGGACATGTCTGACGAGGAAACGGCAGAGGACGTGGACGCCGTCGACGAACATTCCGAGTTCACAACTGACGAAGACATCAGTGACAATGAATAAATAAATTAGTAAGAATTCGTCGGGATCCGGATGGGAATGGGAGTTTCCATTTTGAGATTGTGGATTTTTATGTTTCTACTCCTGATATTAGACTGCGAGGGTGTTTTCTATGTGGAACAATAATAGTGCATAATATGTGAGAGTAGTGCAGTAGTATACATGCAGCGTTTCGCAGTGAGGACGGTCATTAATCGTAAATGAAGAATATGATATTTATTTTAACATTGTTGCTCGATTATTGATCAAAGAAACTATCTGTGCACAACTTTTTAATAAAATGAAATTGTCTATACGTTTAAGCATCCAGTTTTCAACTTGATAAAATTCAAAACTTCGTATTTCCTGAGAAAACTCCTGATCCCTAAAATCTCGAGTGGAGAATTAAATTTTAAAGACAATAGATGAACTTGAACAACAAAAATTAATTTTGAAAACAAAAGGAATAACTTTATGCCATGAAGACAAATATTTTCAACCAAATAGGTCAATTCTTAACCAAAGAGGACTTTCAAACTGAAACGATGAAGATTCTGAGAAAAAAATGAATTCTCAACGCTCATTCAAATTTCAATCAAGTAGTTGAATCAACCAAGTATTTGAAATTCCTACCAAAAATGAGTTTTCAGTCAAGAGAAAAAATTTCAAATGAAAATTTCAAATTCTACAAAACAGTTGAATTTTCAACTTAATCAGATTTCTATTCACATGGAGAAAATATAAGCGTAACGAAAAATTTGGTTGAAGTCGAACATTGAGGAAAGCAAATTTTTTCCGTGCTGTGATGGAATAATTCTATTTTCAGTTTACACAATTATTTTCAAAAAAAGAAACAAAGTGTCAACATACTATTTAGATTTTCAACAGAAGAAACTGATTTCCATCTGAACAGGCGAATCCGCAACAAAATTATCAACAAAAAATATTAATTTACAACAAGGAAGTTGTATTCTCTACCAAATTAGTTCAATTGGTAACAAAAGAGTTAAATTTCCGACCACGAAAGATTTCTGAGGAAGAGGAAAATTTCATCTAAATTGTGGCGTTATAAAGCCCAAAAGATGATTTTTTTACAGAACAGTCGAATTCGCAAAACAAAGATTGAATTATCAACCAAAAAGGATGACGTTTCAACAAAATTGTTGAATTTCCCTACTAAAAACATGTCTTATCCGACCAAGCATGGAATGGTACAATTCGCAGTTAAAAGAAAAAGTTCACGTACTGAACAAAATTTGAACAAAATAGTTAAATTTTCGATTAAAGAGATGAACCTTCAAACGAAAAGTAAATCTTTAACAATTCAATTCAACTTTCAACGAAGCAATTGCATTTTTATTCAAACAAAAAAAAACTGCCCGCTGCGCGGGCACATTCTCATGGCGCGCTACGCGCGTGTCTCGCAAGTTTGAGCGCGCGTCATTCGGATCTCGCGCTTCGCGATCGATAATGTATTTACCTCGCGCTACGCGCTGGGCTTCTTACGTGCTTGATTCAGTTTACAGTGTAATGCGTACACAGAGTTACAAATATTGCAAAACTGCGGAAAACCTCTACTTCTATGAAGATTATTGAATTTTTTTTCATTTTTTATGAAATTTTTTTGTATATTAGGTTTACTAAAGGCTCTACTGGTCTTAAGGAATACATTCTTATTACAATATTCGCCACTGATATTTATATCTCGCATAGTTTGGGTAGCAAATTGAATTTTTCATTGTTTAAAAAGCGTTGTCACCATTAAAACAAAAAATATACGCCTTATTGAAAAAAATTTCATGTAAAACTTGTAGAACTTTTTAAGATGAACGATTTTTCTATAAATCATTTCTTCCTGTCTCTTATTGTTTGGCTTGAAGATGGAATTTTTTATTTTTTTAAAAGCGTTATCGCGATTAAAACGAAAACTATTCGTCTTATCGAAAAATAGTCAACAGTAAATTTGTACCTTTTTTCAAGGTTAACAATTTTTGTACTTTTAATTTTTTCATATTTCGCATAGTTTTGCTTAAAAATGGAATTTTTCATTCTTAGTAAAAATTTTTACTATTCAAACAAAACCTATGCATCTTATGAAAAATGGTATTCATAAAATTTATAGGTATTTTTAAAATGAATAATTTTTGTTCTTAACATTTTTTCGCACCTTCCATAGTTTGAGCGGAAACATGCATTTTTGATTTTTCAAAAAGCGATTTTGATGGATAAAACCAAAACCATTGGTCAAAAATGTCTGGTTAACGAACTCGTCCTTTCTTTTGCGGCCTTGAAAAATTGTGCCAAAGCAGAATCCAATATGATCATTTTTTCGAAAGGTAACGAGTTCACAGCTCATTTTTCATTATTTCTTGTGCGATCGAAATTGAAATTTTCGAATTTTTGAGAAAATTCAAAAAGCTGTATGCATGATCTTGCAGGGCTCCAAAGAAGAAACATTTTCTGACTTTCTTTTAAATCTTGCGTTATTTGGCTAAAAATTCTCATTTTTGTTTATATTTTTAAATTTTGAAAATGCCACAGCTCTGAAAATTTTGTTTTTATCAGAAAAAATCATGAGGATAAATTGTTTCACTTTTTACCAACTATAAGAAACCGTACTTACAATTTTTAAATTTCGGAAAAAAAATCCAAAAAATTTTTCAAATTCGATTTCTCTCAGATTTTCCATCCAAAATAGCTGGTTTACGAACTCGACTTGTCTTTTTGGTCCCTTAGAATGGGTGTCAAAGCACGATTGAATATGATCATTCTTTCGAAAGTTATCGAGTTCACAGATTATTACATTCTCATCATAATGAGAAGATTCCGAAAAAGTAGTTTTCACGTTGGTATCTGTCTGTTTGTCTGTCTGTCGTCGTTGGTGTCTGTATGCTCCATAACTATTAAAAGGATTGGAAGACTAATCGGACTGGATTGCCCTTTGGCGCACATTTTGAGGGACCAAAAAGACAGGTCAAGTTCGTTAACCAGCTTTTTTGGATGAAAAATCAAAGAGGGTGAGCATTTTGAAAAAATTTTTGGACTTTTTTTACTAAGACTCAAAAATTGTAAATACAATTCCTTGTAGCACGTAAAAAAGTGAAACAATTTATTCTTATCATCTTTTCCGATAAAATCAAAGTTGCCAGAGTTATGGTATTTCCAAAATTCAAAAATATACGAGAAAATGAGAATTTTTAGCCAAATAACGCAAGATTGAGAAGAAAGTCAAGGAGAAAAAATATTTCTTCTTGAGAGCCCTACAAGATTGTGAATAAAACTTTTTGAATTTTCTCAAAAGATCGGAAATTCCAATTTTGATCGCACAAAAAATAATGACAAATAATCTGTGAACTCGAAAACTTTCGAGAGAATGATTGATCGTGCTTTGGCACCCATTTTTAGGGAACGAAAAGACAAGTTGGGTATGTTGACCAGCAATTTCGAATCAAAAATAAAAAATACAATCAAATAGCGCGATCAAAATTCAAAAATATAAACGAAAATGAGAATTTTTAGCCAAATAACGAAAGATATAAAAAAGTCTAAAGAGATAAAACGTTTATTTTTGGGAGCCCTCCAGGGTGATCATCACAATTTTTCAAGTTTTCTCAAAAAAAGGGGAAATTCAACTTTTGGTCGCACAAAAATTATGAAAAATAAAAAGATTCATTTTTTGGTCGAAATATGTGAGGTACAGGATAATATAAATTAACTAAAATTTTGCACCAAAAAAACATCTACAAATTTGGTAAAATTAACTTTTTGCTAGGACAAGTAGTTTTTGCTTCTTTTATGAAAAACCATATAAAAAAATCTGCCCGCGCCTAGGGCGCGGGTCTTCTGGATCTCGTGCTTCGCGCTCGGTTATGAATTTACCTCTCGCTACGCGCTCGGCCTTTGTAAATCCCTACAGTTGTATAAAAAGCTTGTGAAACTCAAAAGCGAAATGTCGACTACTTCAATTTGATGAGTGTGAATTCT
>WSXT02205241.1:0-18283 GCA_011762715.2 Neuroterus valhalla
GTGGCCCCCCACCTTGAGTCAACTTAACTGAATGTTTACGTTTTCGCGCGGTCAACTTAAGTGGAAGTTCACTGTATCTTGTAAGTATTTTTAATGATGACGGAAAGATAGATGCAGAGATTTCCAGACTTATAAATAAGAGTAGTATATGGCAGCTGAAACAGAACCTTTTGATTTTTACCATTTCGATAATAAGAAATTCTAAAATAAACTTGAAATTGAAATTGTGACTAAAGTTCGACACCTGGCGCGGTTTGAGTCAGTTGCTGCCAGGGCTCAAGGCTATACAATTTTAATTTGAGACATAAACGTTACGTCGAGCGCCACTTAATTTATTTGAAATTAAAAAAAATTATACAAATGGTTTTGATTAGAGGGTGAAAAGTTGGGAGACCCAACTTAATAAAGATTCAATAAACATTCCAGATAGAAATACAAACTTACATTTATGTTGATAAATCCATAATGCTCTTTTTAGAGTCAAACGTTAACAATATCAATATTCCTGTGTCAAATTCTCGGAAACCGACCCTTTGATGATTATTTCATTTCGATATACACTGTCGTAGACGACAATCAACCAAAGAGTGTCGAGGGCCGGCCTTTCCCCGTGGACGTCGCTCACATGACAAAATGCGCTAACCCTGACAATCGATCCATAGACACGCGATCGAGAAGTCGATGAAATGGACCTTGCCAAAATCGATGAATTCGAATTCAAACTTCGTTGACAAACATAATTTCAAACTGATGAAAGTAATTCATATTAACGTTGATTTCCGAGATATTGGATCTCAACTTGACGTGTACGGTATTTTAATTTGATATTTGATTTTCCTGTCACACAGTATATGAGCTATTACTTCAAGTAGGAATGTAACAAAAAAGGTCAAAATTACGATATATCATTCCGCGCCAGCACCTATTTTGCTGTATATTAGCGAAACCTGGACGTATCCAGGAAAGGATAGATGTAACGTGAACGTGATAGGCATGCAATTCCTGCGAAATATGTGCGGTAAAACGCTGATGGTCAGATTAAATAATGAATCGGTTCTCAAAGAATATGGTATAGACGAAATAGTGTTTGACAAGAGTAAAAGGAATTTGCTTAGATGGTTTGGTCATGTTGGGAGAATGAAAGGTGAACCGTAGCATGCAGAGAAAACTTTTTAGAGCAAGCAAAAATCATTATAAATGAAGGAGATTCATTTTCTCTATCTCTTCTGCAGGAGTTCAGTTCATTTTCAGTGCAGAGCAGAGGTAGTAACAATTGAAAAAGAGAGAGGAGGATGAAAAAGAGGAATGAGAAAAGATGAAAAAAAATTGTGAGCAATTAACACTGTGGCCCAGGTGCGTGGAGCTGAAGTCATTTACTGTCGGACGCAACCCGCCTCGGGCTGCTATGATATTAATTAAATGCTTTAATTAAGTTTCGGTCTGACACAGCAATCTGGAGGCTTCTGACAATTCGCGTAATTTCGTGATGGAAATTGGTTCAGGGGAATCGGTACTATAAATGCAAAACATTTGGATTTGGAAAAGATCCAAATTTGGGTGCCTTCCTTTTTCATTTTAGAAAGCACTCAACTTGATCGGAAGCGAATTTTTTTCGAAGTTTCAAATTATGGTCAATGTTTTATGGTCCAAAAGTTCTGAAAAAACTGACCCAGTTTTTCGAAAATTTTTGTACCGCAAAAATCTATATCGTAATTTTTAACCATCCGTAACCACCCTTAATGATGAACCATTTTTCAGGATTTAACCATTTGTTAAGTTCTTACAATTAAAGAACTATTTAGGAACAACCGAATCAAAATTAATTTTTCATAAAACCAGTATGCTCTTCTCGGAAGGAAGAAGTCAACATATCAAATTTGGCTCGAACACAACCTGATAACACATTAAGACACGAAGTTCGTAGAAAACCCACTCATACAAAGAGATGCCTTAGAAAAATCTGCATCAAATTTAGTATTCATGTAATGGAAGCAAGAATGCACAACGTGAAATTAATTTTAGTATATCAGCGTACAGTGAAAATAGAATACGCATGAACTGAATTTGGTATACACGTACGCGAAATTTAGTATACGCGTATACAAAATTTCGTATCCGCATATACCACGTGTATACTAATTTTAATATATGTATACGAATCCTGGAGGAACACAAAATTTCTTTTCCTCCTTTCAGAAAAAATTCATACAAAAAGTTTTGACTTGAAAAGCAGTACAGCCTCTCAATAAGGCGCCTCTCAGGACAGTAGGGGAAGTGTTTTCCAGGAAACGCGCTACCTCCGCTTACGTTCTTCGCTGCTGTCGAGATTCTTGCTCGCTCTGCCTCTGAATAAGGCGCCCCCGAATGAATGCGCCGTATATTTGAAGAATGCTTATGTTGCATTAGAATCATGATTGTACCAACTAACATGTATTATTTCTAATATTAATAAAAGTATTTTATCGAGAAAAACAATGTGAAACCGATTATTTATTCATATATGTCGTTTTTACTTTGTTAAAGCCACTCCGAATGCCGTTTTTCATTAAGAAATCATTTTTACCGAGAGCGCCCTATTGAGAGGCAATGATTTCAAATCTTCTTCGCTGAATGTGAAGGCTAGGGAGAGGGGGTAGCATTAGAGCGTGCTGGGGGGGAAGGCGCTTCATTGAGAGGCGCCCTATTGAAAGGCTGAATTGTATAAGGAAAACAATTAACATAAATGAAAAATGGTATTTATTGTTTACCTTGTAGTATTGAAATCAAATCTTTTTTATAAACTTTCTGCAAAAAGATGAACCCTTTTGCAGTGTAGATGCAGTCGATCGGCTCAACTTACCACGTCAGAGCAGCTAGGATTGCTTACGAATGACGAGGTTGGACAACAGAAAAGATAACCCTCCAGCTTACCGGAGGCATAACACTACACTAAATTTTATCACATCACACCAAAACATAACCTTCTTCTTCTACGAAACAAATAAAATGGCTTGCAAGCCTGACGAAGGTCAGGTTGCGCCACAGGCTGCGTGAACAGCTTAAATAGATATGCGCTTGCTCAGCTGAACATGGTAAACACGTATTTGAATTTTAGTATGCGAAAATGATGAAATTCATATACGTAAAAAGAACTTACTGCGCACTTGATAAATTTAGTGTACATATAATTTCATGAACAAACTTTAGTATACGTGAGAATACCATAATTACAAAGTGTAATAAATTTCGTATAAGTATAAGAAATTTAATATGCCCATGTATACTAAATCTGCAAACATTTCTAACAACATGCCTTCTTCCACCACTACCCATCTCAAAAGCAGTCGGTCGTCAACTCCCTTGTTCACAGAGCTGTCTCCATAATAGATTGAGATAACTTACGGTAGGACTTATAAAACGTTGAACAAATTTAAAAATAAAACGATTACAGAAACAAACAGATTGATAGAGCAATCAGAAAATACACTAGAAAAAACAAGTCAACACAACCAACCAAAGAAAGGGAGAGTAAATGGCAAATTCAAGTTTAGTCTAGACATTGGTTATTTCTTCTTGGTTCATTCATTATAGTTATATTAAAAAAATCACCAGTTGGGTGTAATAACGTTGTACTTGCGTTTTTAGAAGCCACGGATCTTTCATTCGTTTTGTGCGTATTTCCATTCAAATTCAATCTTCCATAACTAGTCAGTTTGAGAAAAGGTTCCAAAAGTGGCTAAACACTGACATTGTTGTTTCATTTTCTGGGACAAAAGCAAAAAAAAGAAGGAAGAGTTCTAATACGAAGCTCTCACAGATACTCCATCATCTTCCAAATGCCAAATTTGCAAAGCGACACTATCACAAATAAAATTAATCTATAGCGTATGAAGCAGGAGAAATAAATTTGCTAAAGATAAGGTTCATAGAGTGTATACTCCATATTGCTTATCAGTTACAAATCTACAAATAGAGTATATCCAAGATAGAGTATGAGGAAACAAGAAAAAAAGCTATGGAAAGAATTTCCCACAAATTAAAAAAAGAAGTTATTAATTAATCATTCAACTCAATCACCTGGCTACGTATTTTGCGGCAAAACGGCTCGCTCGTTATTCTCGGATGTGGATCAAGTAGCAGAAACAACTGAAAGAAAAATAAGCAAGGTCTTCAAAAATCTGCTTTTTGGTGATAGGAGTCTGGTCAAGAAAAATCAAGGATTGTAAAACATCAGCTATGATTCTAGTTCCATTTAGACAAGTTTCACAAGTTCTCTACTGGAGAAATGCTGTTGACACTGTAATCCTCTACCGGAGTTACTAAGAACTCTTCTTTGTGAAAAGAGTTAAGACTGAAGATTGAAGAGACATTGTTGTAGGAACGTGTCAGAGATCTTGTTGATTCCAGAGAATAAGCTAAGCCTTGCGCGTCGATCTTGAGAATCATGGGCAATATGGTCAACATAAGCAATGTGGACTATGGGCATGAATCACTTCCGCGGTACTCCAATTACGTTTGATAAGAAGCTTTCGACAAGGGTTAGACATGCCGATGTCCGTAAATCGGCCTTCAGTCCACAGGGAGTATTTGCCGCGATCAGCCGGCGCGCAAAAAAGCAAGTAGAGGCTCGATTAGTTTCTCCAAGTGCGAGAAGGAAAATATGAGCGGGACGAGCGAGAGTGGAGAAAAGGACGGTCTCAGTGGTAGGAAAGGAGCGCAGGATTTTAATTATGGCTGCCAGCATGTGTCACTAATTGTGGGTAGCCGGCTTCCATCATCACACTTTGATTCCGCTTTTTATCTACTTTTTCTTCGGGAATTACAAATGGCTCCCAACGCGACGTGGTCGCACGTTGGAGGACAGCATTCCTCTCTGCGTCATTAGTGGCATCTGAGCTGCTGCTTTACACTGAGGAACATCAGCAGATGAGAGGTAGCTAAGTTGGAAATCACGGTCACCTAAATCAACGTCTCCAGTAAGAGAAATGAGTTTTACTGAGGCACTTGGATCTGAGAAATGACCGATTCGAATTTGGAGGCCGAGTGCGAATCGGAAGCTGAACCATTGAGCAATAAGGATTCCTGATGACTTCATGAGGAATTGAAACATGCAATCAATTTCCTGCTTATTTCAGTTTAAAAACGGATCATTAAAATTGGGATACCATCAATGGCATAAATTGAATAGTTCGTGTTTCTTCGATCCTCCCTAACTATGGCTGATCTTTCGATATACAAAAAATTGAATTGAATTGAATTCTTGCCCACTTGCCTCTGAGTTACACTTCGAACTGCAATTAGTCAGAAGTCACTGATTCACAATCCATTTGGACTTATTCGAATACCGCGAATTCGATGACTGAAAATTCAATAAAAAAAAAAAAATCCAAACCATCCATTGCGACTGACTAATTAAATCAGTTATTTCTAATTATGTAATCTCTAATTTTATTGATTAAATGGGACATTTGAATCATTTATTCCGTAATTTGCAAAAAGTGAAGTAAGCATTTGTGGTTTATTTGAAAAATTTATAAGAATGAAGGAAATTAAGTTTTTTTTCTTTTGGAGAAGAAGGGACTAAAAGTGAATTTGATTTATGATCCATGATTTTCCTATTCCAGAGATTTGAGTTTTTTTCTGGGTTGGTGCAGAAGGTATCTGATTTGCTAATGATGAAGCGGAATCGAAGATTGGAAAATAAATAAACACTAGAATTGAGGAAGGGAAGAATCGAAGTGAAACCTTTGAAATCTTCGTAAAACATTTAAGAATTTTCGAATTATTTCCGGAACCTTTTGAATCCTTTAAGATCTCTGAAGTGTTTGTGAATTCTTTTTAAATCTTCGAAATTTATGTCAAATATTTTGAATCTTTGAAATGTTTGTGAAATCGTTGGAATCTTCAAAATTTGTTTGTAGAACCTTTTTGAAATCTCCAAAGCTTTGCCATTTCTTCAAATCTTCTCGAGAATTCGAAACATTCAAACATATTTCAAATCTTCTGAAATTTTTCAAATTCTTCTGAAATATTTGATATCTCTGAATTATCTTTGTGAAATCATTGGACTTTTGAGAATTTGATCGAAAACTTTGTGAAATATCTTCCTATCTTTTGAAATCTTCTGAATAATTGTGAGATTTCAAAGATTTTTGAAATCCTTTGAGATCTTTGGAATGTTTGTTAATTTTTTTGAAATCTTCGTAATTTCTTTGTGAAATCTTGAAATTCTTGTAAAACCTGTGAAAGCTTCGTAAAATCTTTAAAATATTTCGGAAATCTTTTCAATCTTCCGAAATCTTAGGAATTTGTTAATTATTTTGGAATCTTCGAAATTTTCATTAAATATTTGGAATCTTTGAAATATTTTTGTGAGATCATTGAAGGTTTGGTGAATATTCCTTTCAATTATTTGTAAAATACACATTTATGAATCTTTGTTATAAAACCTAAAAGATGAAGTCTCAAAAGTTTTCGTGAATTCTTTGGAATCTTTTGAATATGTGAAATCGTTGAGATATCTTTTTGAAATCTCTGGAATATATATTAAAATCATTTACACTTTTGTGGAATCATTGAAATCTTGAAAATTTTGACATATTTTCGATTATTTGAAATATTTGAAATGTTAAACAATTTTGGGAATTCTGGTAGAATAATTATAAAGCTTTCAAATAACTTGTCGAAATCATTGACATTTTTGTGAATTCTCTTAAATTCTTTGTCGAATATGTTGAAATGTTTTAAATTATTGTAATATGATAAAAGTTGTTGTGGGACATTTAAAATCTTCGTATTATCTTTTGAAATTTTTCAAGCGTTTCTGGAAACTTCAAAATCCTTAAAGATCTTTGAAATATTTGTGCAATATTTGAAATCCTTGAAAGATCTTCATAAAATTTTTTGAAGTTTTTGTAAATTCTCTCAAAATCTTTGTTGAATACAAATTCGTGAATTTTTGCGATTTCTGAAACTTTCAAAATCATGGAAGATCTTTGGAATATTCATTAATTCTTTTGAGGTCTTTGAAATTTTGGTGAAATAATCAAAATTTTGGAATTCTTGTGAAATATTTAAAATCTTCAATATATATTGGTTGAATCATCGAAATTTTGGTTATTTCTTCTAAACTCTTTGGGGAATATTTTGTAATTTTCTAAATGTTTGCAAGATACATATTCTATGATATTCGTGATATCATCCAAGAATTATAAAATCTTTCCGCAATGTCAAAAATCTTTGTGAATTCTTTGAAATATGTTTGAAAATTTTTTAAATCTTTGCTAGATATTAAAAATGTTTCAAAAACTGTTGGGATTTTTGGGAAATTGTTCAGATATATTGATAAATTCTTTTGGAATATTCTGAAATATTTGTGAAATTATTGAATATTTTGTAAAATCTCTGAAATACTCTGCAATGTTTGAAATCTTGGTAAAATTGGTAAGACATCTTTCTGACATTCTCGAAATCTCCGTGGAATCGTGAAATCATTCGAATTTTGGTGAGATCTTCAAATCTTCGAATATTTGCAGATATTCAAAATCTTTTGAAATTCTCGTGAAATTTAAAAAATCTCTTGTAGATTTTGGTAAAACCATTGAAGTTCCATGAATACCTCAAATTCTTTGTAAATATTTGGAATCTTCCGAAATCTTTTTCCACTTCCAAAATCTTCCTGAAATCTTTAAAACCCTCGAAGTTCATCAAAATGTTTGTGGATTCTTTTTGAATGTTTGTAAATCATTCAAGATCTGTTGAATTATTCTTTGAGATATCATTGCAATTTTTGAGAAGTATCATAAACTCTTTGTAAAACACATATTTTGAAATTTTCTAAAATTTTATGAGTATGCGTTAAACTTAAGAAATTTGGTAAAAATGCAATTTGTGATGTCTCGTGAAACTTCAAAATATTTCTCAAATTCTCCCAAATCCCTGTTGAATCTTCAAAATATCTTTGTAATATCTTCTGAAGTTTTCATAATCTTTCTGAAATCTTTGGAATCTTTTTGAGATCTTCGAAATTATTGTGAATTCTTTCTAAACTCCATAATTCTTGTGAAATAATTTCTATTTCTTCGAAATTATAGTAAAATCTTTGGGATCTTCAGGATATCTATCTAGAACTTCGAAATCTTTACGAAAACTTTGGAATCTCTTCAAACTCCTTGAAAAATCTTTGTGAAATTTTCGAATCTGTGGAATACTTCGAAATTTTTTAAATATTTCTGAATTCTTCCGAAATATCCTGGAACATTTGAAACCTTCGAAATCTTCCAAGCTTTTCGGAATCATATACAGATTTGCAAAGTAACATAGTTTTTGTGAAGTTCTTGAAATTTTCCAAAATTTTCAAAATTTGAAGTTATTTGATTCGGAACATATTGAAAAAAAAAACACCGAACATATTACGATTGCATATCCTATATTCATCTCGCCATAGAGAAGAAAACTTACTACCGGAATCATGGATAAAATTCTCTCTACAGTTAAGAATTTTTTGGATTATTAATATTAATTATAATAAACATAGATCTTATGGAATTTCTCATACCACGCAAGATTTGAACGCTGCATGTGCCATTGTTGATGAAACTAACACGATAATTCCGAACACTTTTAATTTTACTCAGATGTCATTCAAAGAGCGAGGCTGCAGTGAAAGTAAATAAAGGTCACCTTTTGTTGATAAACTAGGTTGCAACCTCGCCTACTAAATGTTCACGAATGAATGCCGAATAAGCACTAACATTATATTCTTTCGTTATCCGGAAAAAGACATAACGGATTATTAGCTCTTTATCGCTTCAGTTGGTCGTAAAAAAAATCAGAAAAAAAATAAAAAACGACGAAACCCGTTCATTCAAGAACAGAATATTCTTGAAAGAAATTTCAAAACATTTACTTAAGACTAGATTATAAAAATGGAACAGTAAGTTTATAATTGAAGGGCCGGGTACAAGAATCGGTGGCACGCTAGAAAACTCGAAAAATTATTGTCCGAACGGTGACGTGACGAGTCAAAATCAGAAGTCCGAATTTGGAAAAATGAAAAATACTGCTCGATAGCTTTTGAAAAATGAATGTTTGTACTCGTTTAAACTTTTTTCGCGAACATTAAAGTTTCCTTAGAAAAAAATATAAAAATTGATGATTTTTGAATCGAAAAACCCATGTTTTTAGAACTTACATTGCCGCTGAAAATTCAATTTTCAACGTATCAACATAATTTTTTTTTAAATTTTAGTCAGAAGGGTCTAGCGTTGAATGTAGTATCCAAAAATTTATCATAAGATATTATCAATTGAACGTTTTTTTAATCCGAATGAAAAGCCATGTTTTCCGACGTTCGCGTTGAAAATGTATCGAGGGAATTTTCGTTTTCAACGGGGTATTCACGCTTGTCATAATCTCAAGTGTATTGTTGAACTTATGGGAAAGTTTGAGCTCCCTTAAACTATTCTTTATATAAAACCCAGCGGGTTAAACACAAACATGATTTTTCATTCGGAATAAAGAAATACTTCATTCATATCAACTTCTGATAAATTTTTTGATACTATATTCAACGCTGGACCTTCCTGGAAAAAGTAAAAAAAAATTATGTTGATACGTTGAAAAATGAAAGTTCAGCGGCGATGTAAGTTTTAAAAAACATGGATTTTTCGATTCGAAAATCATTAGTTTTTATTTTTTTAACGGAAGATATAATGTTTACGAAAAAAGTTTCAACGGGTACACGTATTCATTTTTCGAATGCTATCGAGCAGTATTTTTCATTTTTCCGAATTCGGACTCCTGATTTTGAATCGTAACGTCACCGCTCGGACAGTAATTTTCGACTTTTCGAGCGTGCGACCAATTCTCGCACTCGGCCCTTCAATTATTCGAAAATTTGAAAAATTATAGAAAAACTCAGGATCGACTTTAAATTCACACACCGCACTTGTACAATGCAGAGGTCGATTCATGGTGACCGTCTTTGGTAGAAAATACTTATATAATAATATTGGAAATGTACGTTTACAATACTATTATTTTACCATCAAGCCAAATCTCTTTCGGAGTGGGCGTAATTTATCCTTTTCCTGATACGTCCAGGTCTCGCTACAATACTGATTCTGCTGTAACGATCTCATCATCTGCAAACGCAAGTCCACGTACTCTTACTCTGAGATCGACACCTCCTTCGTCAAAGAAAGCCATTCTTAGACATTTGTTCATGTATACATCAAATATCTATGAGAAGATATGACGCACCATAGCCTAACGCCTTGTTTAATATCAAATCAATCACTCAGTTGTCCATTTACTCTTACACTCGCTTTAGTATTATTATACATTGCTTTGACACATCTCTTCCTCAATTATTCTCAGGATCTTATAGAAAAAGCATTTTAGTGAATCGAGGCGTCCTAACGATGAGATGCCAACGCACGCGACACGATTTGATAGTACTTAACCACAAATATGAACAATAAAAAGCTATCTGAGATATAGCGATAGAAAATCTTGCTCGCGGGATCGAGGAAGATGAACCGCTTCCCTGACCGCGCGCATGCATAATTATCTTAAAACCTAAACGCGAGAAGTGGCTGGCACCTTCATGCTTTGCTCGCCCGAGATAGCACTTTCATGATTTCATGGAGCGAGCGAGCATCTGCCAGTTTTTGCAAACTTCTAGCTTGATCTAGCTCGATTCCGCGAGCAGGACTTTCTAGCGCTAACTTCTCAGATAACTTTTTATTGTTCATATTTTTGGTTAAGTACCGTCAAGTCGTGTCGCGTGCGTTGACATCATACCATTCGGACGCATCGAAATATTACATTTATGGTACTCAATAGGCTAATTGCTCTTTAATTAGTGCAGTCGCCTCTATCGACCTTCCCCTCCAGATTGAGATGACAATCGCCTTTCTCCTACCATTTCGAACTTCAATGTTCACATCACACATATTGGTGAACGCATTCAGCCATACAAACCAGTGTGCATGCATTTATTATACTTTTCTCGTTCTACGGGTTTGAGAGCCTACAAATTCCTCTGAAGAATTCCTTATCTTCTTGAATACAAAATTCCAACTCAAACTGTGTAACTCTAAATATAATTGTCTGCCTTCATCAGCAACGGAAGCACTAGCCCTGAACAAACGTGGCACTTTTAAACTATCTCTGCCTCCTTCAGTTCCCTAACCGTCTCTGCATGTCCCTTCTTCTGAAACATGTTGCTCCAATTCTTATCCACCCCAGAATGACACTTCCCCTTGATCGGTTTTTTACGTCCTCTTTCATTTCCCTTATTGTCACTAAATGAATCTTTATCACACCTCTATCATAAGTGCGGCTCATGCGCCCGTGAAAGAATCCCTGAAACAGTATTTATAGACCTTGGTGTCTAAACGGGTTACTCAGGGGCATAACCATCAACCGTTCTGATGGTCAGATTATCCAGGGCCCCCTGATTTAAGGGGCTCCCAAAAGATATACGTCAGGTAAGTTGAGGATAGAAAGTACTAGTTCACAGGCCCCTCACTTTTAAAATTATCTAGGGCCCCCGGATTTGAAGTAATGCCACTAAGTTTACTTGAGGTCCTAGGTTCATGAAATTGCAGACGTACTATGCTCTGATAAGCGAACGAGCACCACATGTTAGACTGAAGCATTTTTTCGGACGCTGGGTGATTCAGATTATCGTCAAACTGTGATGTGAGCGTATAATTATTTACAATTTAAGAAATTGGACTGCACCCTGCAAAAGACTACGCCTCTGAACTCTCATGCGGCTTTTCGAAGATTCGCACTTATGACCCCAGGTATAACGGAAAATAGTGTACGACACTCAGCCTCTGAGCAGCATTCCTCACTCGTGTAGAGTTACAAGACTAGTCAGAGGCTCGGCCTTACCTCGTCTTCGCTACGCCTCGGCTCCACTTCACCTGGGCTACGCCTTGAGCTCCAGCTCGTATTGCAACTTTATACTCGTCCGGAAAAAAGCCGCTTAGATTCCTTGTGTCACAAATAACTAGCCTCTACCACTCTTCTCCACCACGTGTTTCTCGCCTGTTTTCTTCGTTCCCGTCCAGGTCATAACCATTTCTCCTTCCATCTCGTCCCATAGCAAAATCCTCTATCCTACCTTCGCTCTTATGTATCACAAGTGAACTTCCATCCCCTGCCCTACCCATTGTTGAATTTCTTCCTACGATTCCGTTCGATCTGCCTCAATGCATATTCCCAATCCTCTCAATTCCTTTTGCAGCTGAGCAGTTCCTTTTTGATTTCCCGTGTCTTCAGCTGGAACATCATTCCTCCATCCACTTTCAATATCACGGCCAAGATTCTCACTGCACTTATCACTCTATTGTCCTCTTTATTTACTCTAAGAACTTTCAGATCTTCCCCTCTCTCTACCCTCTCTTTCTATCATTCCTATGCTGACAGCTCCCGCGATAGTACTTTCCAAGTGCAACTTTCTTCCTCTGTCTTACAACGTCCTGCTTTTAACTTACTACTGCTCTGTTCATTCAGCTGCTCTACGATTCTTCTCATCTTAGGCAGAACTTCATTCAATTGCCTTCTGTCCTCTTCTCTCACCCCCTTGCCTTGTACCCTTTTCATCTTCCACTCCTCCTTTAGGTCTTATAGGAAATGCTCCTGCTGCTCCTCCAAAGATTCTTTGTTTCACTTGTACACTAGTCTCCTTTTGCCTCACATTTCACTTTTCTCTTTTCTGGGTCCAGCTGATCCTTGCTCTCACTGTCTCTTGGCTCTCACTTCGCTCCCTTCTTCAACCATGCCTTGCTGTCCCCGTCTCTCACACCTCCTCCTCACTCTCGCCCAGCTGACTTTTCTAGCCTCAGTCACCGCTATAGTCAAAACCAGATCCAAATTCTCATGTCGACTTCCTTTCGTTTTATGAGGCATTGCTGTCACTGCGTCCTTCCGATACAGCCCTATAACCTCACGTTCCCAGGTGCCCCTTTTCCTTCAGTCACTTTTCATCGACAACAACCTCTCCCTGTTTCACCCCTACTTCTGTAAGACCAAAGAACGTTTTTTTAACCTTTTCATAACTCCCTTCTTCACTTTACGTTCACTTTTTCCCGTCAAAACCATCCATACTCGCCCTGGCATCTTGTACACGTCTTCCTTAATTCCACTTCAACCATACCTTTTCAGCATTTCAGCGGTAATACCATTTACACCAGCAGCCTTGTCACGGTGGGTTTGGATCAAGCTAACGGCCTGGACATCTTTTTTTTCTGAAATTTCGAAGATACAGCCATCGTAAGTTCTATTCGAGGAAATCAAGAGTTGTAAAATATTATATCTAGGTTGATCTTGGAGACCAACTAATCAGCGCATCTGTTTTTGTGGATTTTGTCAATCTTAACGCTGCCACACCAGGTGGTCCACAACTTATAAACGACAATATTGTATTGTTTCTCGCTGACTCTGGCATTCAAATCGATTTCAACAAAAATTTTGCTGCAGGTTTCGAACCGGCACCAAGAAATTCAATTTTCCTGATTGACATCAGCACCAGATCAGCGTGGTTAAAAAGACTTTTCAGACAATAAGGCTAGACGAAACTTGTGTATGATTTGCAATGAATATTCCGTCAGGAGAATAATAAAGATGAGCGGTATCCTACAGAAGTAATAGGTCCAAGAAGACTAGAAACAGGAGAGATAACTCCCTATACTTTCCAATGTACGTGAATGAGTTCCAATACGTCGGCATATAAGATGTGACCTAAAGTTTTACACGGCGCATTGAGCTTTTGCGCATCTATACACATTGATAAGTCTCTTGTACTGTTCCACCAACACACGCATTGGCATGTGCAGAAGGCGGAAAAACGTTCTTTGCGTCATGTAACAAAGCGGATCGACCACCCTTTCTGTTGACGTTCTTGGTCTCACCCCCACCACAGCTGTTACCTCTCCTGTTTCTAGTAATCTTGACTAGGTCCCTCGGAAAGCGACAATAAACGGGTAAGAAGGTCAATAAGAAAATGAACAAACTTGCTGCTTGATGTGCCGGATGCATACATCCATGCTTTCATTGCAGACAGAAGTTCATGGATTCTGGCAACCGAATTGGTTGTTCTATTGTTACAAAAAGAAACACATGACACGTTTTACTGCGGTTGATCACACGTGTCAATTCCCCAAATGAGAGTTGGATCTGCGTAAGACAACTCCCAAAAAATGGAGTTAAACTATTGTATGCAATTACAGACTCCTTGCATTTTCACTCCAGAAAATACAAGTAGGTTGTTACTACACTCAATCCCTCGATGTTCGTCAATTCACATGATCGACACGATAAATGATGGGCTGCGGAACTAAACAACTCTGTTAACGAATGCGGTCTTATACATTTATCAAAAACATGAAGACAAAACATGCCACATGGGTCAAGTACCATCAAAGGAAGGTCCGAAGGCAGCCGCTGCATAGCAGCATTTAGCGCAGCGGAAACCTTGGCCTTTGCTGTTCAAAATCGTTCACGATCCAATTTTAGCCGACTAGAGCGAAACAAAGCTTTGAGCCGTTATGTCACACTGAAACAAAGTAATTCAGGCTTTGCGGTTCAACTAGAACTGCAGATCAAAACTGATGAGACTCCGGAACCCAGATCTCGTAGCAACCAAAGAGAATACAGCATTAGTCGTAGATGCGCAAGCTGTCAGCAAGTAATTCGATTTGCAAAGAGCTCACAGAACCAAAGCGGAATACTGTGGACAAAAATCAGGTATAACTACTGACATTCGTAGAAGACTGAACATGCCTAACGCCAATATTCAGTCGACGACTCTTGACGAATTCAGGTGGATATCATCCCCATCATGAATGGACATCAGATGTATGTTATCAGGAACAGTCACGCGCGTTCTTCATAAAACATAACAACTACGCGTAGCCTCCAATCCTCTACACATCAGAATAGCTGCATTCCTTTATCGACAAATAAGATAGAGATTGTTTTTCAAAATAATGATGCTACTATCACTATCGTCTTCACATTCTCGCCAAGTACAAAAAGTGTAATAGAACCTGGAAGAATTTCTGGTTGGCCGCTGAAAAAAAATTGACTCTCTTCAAGATCCTGAATTTCGATAAAGTCGAGGCAGGACCGGGTACCTTCGACACCCCTAATGTCTCTAAGCAACGCCTGAGAACTTTGCTCTGAACCCGGGTGTCATGAAGCGGTGGCAAGATGTTTTAAGGTTTTAAAAAGGGCGACTTAGTATATACTCGTAGTAAGATGGTCTGAGGAGAGTGGGAGAAGGCGAGTGCTTTGAAATATTAAGTGACTGATGGATGAGACTCCTGAGGGAAAAAGAGAGGAAAATTGCGAGGCAGAAAAAAGAAGAGAGAAGAAGAGTTCGAGCCTCTCTTATTCAACTCTCCCCCTTCTAATATCCCTCATTGCTTTGAAATCGAAAGATGCTACCCCTGCCTACGACGATTTTCGAGGACTTGAAAAGATGATAATTACAGGGCTCAGACCCATGCCACTGTTGACACTATTTTCCATTTTTTGGTAGCAATGACACTATTCTAGAAAAAAAATGTCAATAATGCTACGGTTTTTTCGTCATTGTATGCTAATGGCACTTTACTTTAACTATTTCTTGAGAAATATTATAACATCCTTATATTACAAGAAGAAAGTTCATTATAAAAGCGATCTGTAAGAACAAAAGTGCATGTTCTTTTACAGAAAAGGTTATAAAAAGCTCTAAAAAAGAAAGTAATAGTTAATATTCCAGCCAAGAAAGACAATTTTTTTTATAAGTGAAATCTCCAATGGGACAGTTATTTTTGTAACCTGAGAAGGTCGATCTTTGATCACAAAAAAATCAGTTGAAAAAAATTGGTTGCATTCCCATGCAAAAATGGGTTTTTAGACAACAAAGAGAGGAAAGTCATTCAAAATCTCAAATTATCAAAAAGCATGTTTATTTTCAAACAAAAAGGTTAGATTTCCCATCAAAAGACGAAGCTTAAAGAGGACAGTCAAACTTCATAGAATCTTAAGTGAAAATATTGCATATTCAGAAAGATAGATAAAAATAGTATAACATTCAGACCCAAAGATGAATTCGAAAATATATTTTATCCAAAAAAGATGAGTTTTGAAGCAAGATGTAATAGTTGATATTTCAACCATTAGGACTAATTTTTCAACAAAGAAGAAGGCCTTTTTACAGAATTGTTGCTTTTTCAATGAAAGAATTGGATTTATAGTATAATGATTATATTTTCAACCAAAGGGATGAAGTAATAATTCGAATTATGGAACACCAACAAAAGGAAAATTGATATTAATATGGGTTAACTTTTAATCGAAATATTTGAACTCTCAAAGAGAATTAAGATAGTTAAATTGAAGGAAACTAATTTTTAACTAAACATTACATTTTTTACTAAGATCAACCTTTAAGAACACAAAAAATAATGTGTATTTGAAAAGGAGTTGAACTTCCAGCCAGATGTAATATTTTCATTAGGAAATTATTTTTTAGTAAGAAAAGAAAGGAAAGTCATAAAAAATCTTGATTTCTTGACAACAATTTTAATTTTCCACAAAAGAGGTTAGATTTTCAATCTAACATGATGAATTAGAAAAAAATGTAAAAATTCCTAATGCTTTAGGTGGAAACATTGCATCGTCAAATGATTTTTTTTAAATCAGCTCGCGGCGCGGGCACATTCTCATGGCACTCGCAAGTTTGAGCGCACGTAGGGATCGCGTCCTTTGGGTCTCGCGCTCCACAGTCAGCTACTTCGTGCTTAAATTAGTTTACAGTGTAATGTATACACAAAGTTGCAAACATTGCAAGAATGTTTAAAACCTCTACTCATATGAAGATTATTGAATTTTTATTTTATTTTTGATGAACATTTGAAAAAATCAATTTTACCTAAAGCTCTACTAGCCTTAAGAAAACATTCTCATCAAAATACTCGCCACCGATCTCTACATCTCGCATAGTTTGGCTACCGAATTGAATTTTTCATTGTTTAAAACGCGTTGTCACGATTAAAACAGGAAATAAACGCCATATTGAAGAAAAGATCATATGAAACTTGAAAACCTCTTCAAGATGAACAATTTTATTGCTCATTATTTCTTCTTGTATCTTATTGTTTGGATGGAAAAAGGTAATTTTTTATTTTCGTAAGTGTGCACTTTGCATAGTTTACGCGAAAATCAGGGGGTCTCAAAACGAGGAGATTTCATCTAATCCTTGGAAGTCATTTTTCGCATGAGAAAATACCTTCTCATTCAGAATGAGAATTTAAAAATAGTAGAGTTTTCAATTTGGTTGAATATTTATGTATTTTATTGAAAATTCACCTTTTCTGTTGATGATTCAACTATCAAGAAAAATGCGCCTTAAGTGCTTGAATTAAACAGGTTTAGCATTTGTTTTCTTTTCTTGTTGCAAATTTTTTTTTTTCGAAATGAAAATTAAATGATCCTATTTCCGTTTGAAAATGAGATTCTTGTGGCAAATTCGTTTTATTGATTTTGAAATACAACTTTTTGTTAGAAATTTAACTATTTTCTTGGAAATCCAATAATTTTATTTTAATAAAAATTATCCTTTTTAGTTTGCTAAAGTTCTTTCATTTTGTGAAAAATTCGTCTGTTTGAAACGAAAATGAAAAGTAAGAATCGCTTTGCTCGCAAGATTGAGCGCGCCTAGTGTTTCATTCAGTTTACAGTGTAATGCATACACAGAATTACAAATATTGCAAAATTGCTGAAAACCTTCACTTCTATGAAAATTTTTTTTTCATTTTTGATAAAAATTTTTTTATATTAAGTTTACTTAAGGCTCTTCTGGCCTTAAGCAACACATTCTCATCACAATACTCGCCACGGATATTTACATATCGCATAGTTTGGCTAGCGAATTGAATTTCACATTGTTTAAGAAGCGTTGTCACGATCCAAAAAAAAATATACGCCGTATGGGAGAAAATTCCATGTAAAACTGGTGGAACTTTTCAAGATGAACAATTTTTCTATAAATTATCTCTTCTTGCCTCTTATCGTTTGGCTTGAAGATGAATTTTTTTTTTTTTTTAGTGTCTTATCACGATGAAAACGAAAACTATTTGCCCTACCGAAAAATAATAAACAATGAATTTGTAGACTTTTTGAGGTAAACGATTTTTGTTTCTTTCATTTTTTTCATATCACGCATAGTTTTGCTCAAAAATGGAGCTTTTCATTTTTGGTAATATTTTTCTCGATTTAAACAAAAACTATGCATCTG
>WSXT02205252.1:0-18281 GCA_011762715.2 Neuroterus valhalla
ATCGAAAAAAGATACAAACTTTTATGATGAGATGTGAGAATGGGGGGGGGGGAGGAGGGGGTGCTCGCGGACTTTTCGGCAACCGCCTAGGAGCGGCAAATTCCTAAATCCGCGCCTGCTAGTGTCAGTTGAATTCTGTTAACTTGAAGGTGAACCTGGTATTGTTCTTTGCGGTAAACAGTGCGGTAAACTTAGTATTGAACTTTGTGGTAAACTATGCAGTAATCTTAGAAACAACTCTTCAGAAGCAGATCCATAGAAAATGAATTATGTGTTTTAAGCTTTACAAAAGGTAAATGAAGCGAGTACTGTCTAATGTCGACTACTGAATTAGGCAGTTTGAGCAATAGGAAAGTAAGACAAAGCAGGAAAACATTGAAAAAAATAATGCTTCCGGAGCTTCCTTTAACAGAATAAACACCAGACGAAGCCTCGTCCGACTACTCCTTGGTGGATCAGGAGATGAGGTCCCAGCACCGTGTTCTTGAGATGACTCACTAAAAACTCCGAACCAGCTAAACCCAGTTGGGTTGGAAGGAATCGCCTAGTTCATCTCCTCTCTGGAACCACGGGTCTTCTTGAGGCGAGTGGTGGTCAGAGTCATTTCAGCTCTTCAAGATTGAGTCGACATTCTTTCGAGAATCAGTCCTACCTCCTCCAATAGATTCTTGATTTGGCCGAAAATTCCAGAAAATGAGTTAAGCAGCGTCGAGGTAAACATGAGAACAGAAAGCTTGGTAATTGTCATTGCCGGCGGATAATTAACGGTCGTTGTTCTTCAAACACCTTCCCTGCTCTCTACTCCAGTACATATTGTTATGCTCTTCCGTATTCCCACATGTTACCCTCATGATCACTTTATGCGATCCTCTTCAACTCGATTCCTATTACTCCTCTTATCTGATGCATCTATATATTTATTTATCTCTTGCTTCATTCATTTTCACTTTTTTCCCTTTCTATCAATGTGTGTTGTACGTCTATTTCATTTTTGTGCTCTCTCATTAGTAATTATTTTGCTCAACTGTTTGATCTATGTAGATTCCTTGCTTCTAAAAGTGCAGGGAAAGAAAACAGAGTTTAACAACTTCGTTAAACAGCTTGATCACAAGAAAATGCACAAAAACTTGCAAGGAAAGGAAAAGCACATATCCTTGTCAACCAAGCCAGAGTTTGCTTCCCTAAAATCATCTGGACGAGATTCAGGCATAGAGGGTTTCATTTTAGCGTTTCAGCACGGTGTCACTTCCACCTTGGCATACTGTAGCTGCATGTTACATAAAAAATGTTCACTAGTCAGCGCAGAGCGTTTCATAAACAATCTGAGCACCTATGGCACATACTAAACCATTTTCCTACCCACGCAAGAACGACGTATCTCTGCAGACACAATGAAGCCGTTATAGTGATTGATCTATTCAATGTGTCCCCTGAGGGCTTATATTTCCCTCGAACCTCTCCACCATTCCTTTACACGCCCTACCACTTTCTTAGTAGTAAGTAAGGGAGACCTACAGCTTAATGTGGGTTCCGAACTGCCAAGGACCCCAGCCCCAAGTACTTAGAGTAACCTTTCCCTTAAGAGGTACCGGCACCACGACTTTCCGGAGATGAACGCTGCCTTGCTAAGCAGATGTTCACCGCGTGGGCCGCCGAAGCTCTTCCAGAGTGCAAGACGGGAATCGAACCCACATCCAGCCGGCTTCTTCTTCTAATTCTGCGTTGGCACTATACCTGCCTAGTTAAAAGCTTTGTATACCCGGCCATGACAAAGAAGGGGAGTGTGAACTCCAATGAATCCGAAACATGAGTCGGGCAGGACTCGACTATGCCAACTGTCGAGAGGCGGCAGCCAGTCCGGTTTCCCGACATATACGTAGCAAGGCGGCAAAATCCAAACAGCAGGCTGGCCGCTCCGCACAGAAGGAACCCCTCGACGAAAGTTTCCCCCGCACAAGGCGGCCAAGGCCACATTAAAGTGCATCTATATTTTGAGGTTGACTTTTTTCAGAAATTGAAACAAATGACAGACAATTTTAATGGATGGATTGTATAATAATTGATAAGCACAGAAGGGAGGAGGACATTTTAGAATTTTTGACAGGGCGTTAGTGAGATCTGGTCTATAAGCATCGAATCTGGGGCAAGCCCATATAATGTGGTCTAGGTCTTCATCGACCTCGGAGTCGCAGAGACATCCGCCAGAAGGTATTATATTCTTCCGTGCAAGGCTAGCATTTAGGGCATAGTGATTACTTCTCATGCAGCATAGAGAGACTATCCACTCTCTAGAGGCATTGAATGTTGAAAACCAGGGCTTTCGGCCGTATTTGTAGTATCGCTTAGTAAAAAGGACACCCTTATTTTTTCCTATCTCGGCAAAATAATTGTGGCAACTTCCATTAAGTGTTTCACGGGCAGTGCTGAAGAAGTCCGAGAAAGGAAGGGGAATATTAAGGAGAGGGGCGACTACAGCTGCTGACTTAGCCGCCACCCCCGCCGCTTCATTTCCTGGAATTCCCGTGTGTCCAGTGATCCAAACTAGGGAAACAAGGCACTTTAGTTGATCCAAGACTGCTGGACGATTTCTAATAATAAATATCAAGTAGGAATTCATTGAACCAGGACACTAAGTTGAAACACTTTGCAGGACACTTAGTGAATCCGTGAAAATGACTGATTTTGGAAACCGATTTTGAATAATGTAATTTGGTGTATAGAGTATGGCTATAGCTTCAATCGAAAAAATAGAGGCAAAGTTTGATAGTTTCCATGACCAAGTTAGTTGAGCATCTGGGCATACCAGTGCGCAACCAGAAATTGATTTAGGTATTGATTTTGAACCGTCTGTATAGAAGTGCATGCAGTCCTGGAACTTACTTTCTACTAGGTCTCTAAAATGCTGTATGGGGGAGGGGCTTTTTTGGACTAATCTACCTATTGATGTGTTGATATTAGGAGAAAGAAGGAGGTTTTCATAAGGGATTTCATACTGAGGGTGTGTTTCTGATCTACGGATCCGATGCTTAAAGTCTTTGACATTTTCAAATGCATTCAGAAGGACAAAACGATTTTTGATAGCGCTTTTGGTGATTCTATTGCGTTCAGATAGTGCAAGTAACATATCTGGGAGCGGATGATTGAGGTCTGAAAAGGTTCTAATGATGTATTTCTTGACAAGAAAGCAAAATCTCTTTTTGGAAGGGGGTTCGCAGCATTCTGACATCATAACGGTAATAGGGGTGCTGCCCCTATAACCGAGAACTAGTCTTAGTGCTGGGTTTCGAATCTTTCCAATTTTTCCAAAGTATTTATGAGACGCAAAGTTGAAAACATGGGATCCGTATTCCAAACTGCTTCTAATGAGGGAGACATAGACCATTCTGAGGATGATCGGGTCTGCCCCACCCCAGGTTCCTCTCAGAACTTTTGAAATGTTCAATATTTTTCTAATTTTATCGCATAAAATGAAAAATGTAATTGAAAAAAAAATCTGGAGTCTAGTATAATGCCGAGGAATCTAACATGAGAGGTAGGTGAGACTATGATGTTATTCAGTGTTAGGGTGTATGCTGGATTAGAGGTATCAAGGTTCACCCTATTAAAAAGAACCAGTTTGGTTTTTTTCAGAGCAAACTTCGAGACCGCTCTGTTCTAGAAATTCCGAGAGTGCATTAAGGCACTGTTGAAGAGATTGTATGCATACTGTGGGATCAGGAGATCGACAGAAAATAGCAATGTCGTCTGCGAATTCGACGATTTTGCAATTTCCAGGAATGAGTTGACTAATTTTCCTCGTATAGATAGAGTAATTTATCGGACTCAGGATACAACCCTGCGGTAGTCCAACCGTGCTGCGTCTGAGGCCTACTATTTCACCATTGATTTTGAAATAGATATTTTTGCACGATATTGAATTATACACAAATTTGGCCAATTGCCAGGGACACCGATTTCTTTTAGGTCCTCAATTAGAATTTGAGGAATGACGCTCGGGAAAACGCCTCTCCCCGAGAGGCGCTTTCCTGAGAGAATTTCGGTTGACATTATAGCGAGATTATCAGCGCAGGACCTCCTCTTTCTAAAACCAAATTGAACGGGTGACAGTAGATGTTTGCGTTCCACATACCACGAAAGTCTGTTATAAATGAGCTTCTCCATTACCTTAAATAAGCAAGAAGCCAGGGAGATTGGACGAAATTTTCCTGGAGTTGATTTAGGAACGAGAAAAATAAGGAAGTCGCTCCAAGAGCTTGGGAAAAAACCAGAAAAGTAAATTTCGTTGTAGGATTTAGTTTTTAGCAAAGTCAAGGCAATAGAAAACTCAGACATCATGGAAGAGGCTTCTAGGAATCCATTGCTCTGAAAGGTTTCCTTGTCAGGGAATGAATCGAAGAAGACCGTTGGTGGAAACAGTTCCTCTGCCAGAGTGTGGAGACTTTTAATTGTTTCCTTATTTCCAGAGCAGGATGCATTTGCTGGTTGAATGTATTTATTTTTAAGACATTTGATGACCCGCCAAACTCTCGAGATTGGGGTTGTGCATTTGCTGTAAATAGCCAGGGCTTCCTTCCTTTCTCCGACTGCCGCGTCACATCCTTCGTCCCACCATGGGGCTGGGATGAACTTTTTCTTTCGAGAGCTGTGGTGCTTATTGATTTTATGTTTTGGAGGTGGTCATTCCGGAGTGACAGCTTCGTCCACGCTCTTAACAAAAGCTTGGTATTTACTATTACAATCCACGGATTGGGAACTGAACACTCGCTCCTTTTGGGAAATCAAATCAGGTCTAGTGCGGTAGGTGGGTTCTCCTGTGTTGAGAGGTATCAGATCTGTCTAGTCTAGTGCAGAGCAGAGCTCTAGACCGTTATTGCAATTGTGTGAACTTCCCTAAAGTGAGTTATGACAATTGAAGTCTCCAGCTACACAAACTGAGCTGGGGTTTATATTTCCAATAGAGTTAAACAATCTAGTCCACGTCTCAGACGTTATATAATTATCGGAGGCGGGTACTCTGTATAAAGAAACAATGAGCAGTTCACCCGAGGAAGTTTCTACTGAGATTGCAAGCGTCTCAAGTTTGTTGTCAAGACTAGGAATAGAGGTGACTCGAGAGATTGTGATTCCCCTCCTCAAGGCAATAGCCAAGCCACTACGGTTATTAGACAGCCTTTCTGCTCTGATGATGTTAAAATCTCGAATTTTAAAATTTCGTTTTGAGTCAGGCTTCAAAAAGGTCTCAGATAACAGTAGAATATCAAAATCATCACGGATATTTGATAGGTCGCCTTGCTTATTCAAGGCACCCCGACAATTCCATTGGACAATTCGTAATCTATTGAGCTGAGCCATCATGAGCCAGTAAAGCTTTGGTTAGCACATTAACGCACTGTAAGATTCTATTGAGTATATTTTGGCTTTCTTCTGATTTAATAGAGCCGGAGGCTATAAGTTCCACTAAATTCATTTAAGCAGATAGGGTCGTGTTAATGTAGGAGCTTTTGAGGTTGTTGGAGCTTGATTTATGAGTGTGATCAGTGAGAGGAGTGGGTAGGAAGGGGTTAGAAGACGTGGATGGGGAGGTTGGGAAAGTTGGGAAGGAGAGAGAAGGCGATGGAGTGTGAGAGGGGAAAGATTCTGCTGAATTGTGAAGCGCAAGACCATTGGGTAGAAAACTTGGTATTCTACTATTGTAGAGATGTGAGAAAGAAGATTGAGAGCCCCTACGATAGGGTGGCTGAGAATGCTCTTGTGCGGGAGAGGACTGCTTTGTTTTTGTTTTCGATTCTGCTTGCTTTGCCCGGAAGGTATTGGGGCCTGCTGCTATAGCCTGGGAGTATCCTTGCAGGGGAGGTTGTGTACGAAGGTTCATCAAGGAGGGGATTTGGGCGTCATTCAGTTCCGGAAACATCGAGAAGTTGAAAGAAGACTTAGAGTGAGAGGGGTGGGCGTTTGCATACTCCGCTCCTTTTCCAGATCTAAGTATGGATTTCGCTTCTTTGAACGGGAGCTTGTATTTCGTAGCGAAATCACGAAGCTCTTTCTGGAATAGGTATTCCGGACATTTCTGGTACGTGGGGGAATGGTTTTCACCACAATTCACGCATTTTTTGGGACCATTGAGATTAGGGCATAGAGCTGAATCAGAATGAGCTTCTGCAGAGCCACAGGCCTTCGCAGCGCGCACTGGACCAGTGTTTAACAGTAACGCGTTACTTGTACCGCGTTACCAGAACAGTTACTTTTATTTAGTAACGGTAACGGTAAGGCGTTATTTTTTCTTTTAAATAACGGTAACAGCAACGCGTTAGAAATTTTTGGTAACGCTAATGCAAAGTAACGCATGGACCAAGGTGATGAGTCCCTCGATTTTTTTCGGAATTCCTTCTAGGAGGTGGTTCGCTCCTTTGGGAGATTTAGCGATAGCTCTAAGTTTGCCAAAGCCGCTGCTTTGAACGTCACTAATTAGTCCTGGAAAAAATGTTTGAAGGGTTCGACCATTGTATCAGGGGAATCTTCGTGGTACTTTATTAGTTTGGTAGGATGGGGTAGTCTTATAAACTGTCTGCAACGGTACCGCGTTGTTTTCTTGTAGTTGTTTTAGGTTAGGTTGGCTCGAGTAAACACAGTCATTCACAGATGACTGTGACGAACGTGGGGTCTCAGGTACAATGGCGAGGGGCTCGCCAGTATCCATATCTGAGTCCAAAAACTCGTTCCCGGTTCCAGCGTTAGGGAAGTGTTGCATGGACGCTTCGTCCACGGTCAAATAAGGGGGAGTGGGGAAGTTTGCGATACCTTGCCTGTTTATCATGTTTCCGATTTTAAGCCTGGTTCTTTGAAACGACTTCTTCGAATTCAGGTACGTCAGATGATTTTTTGTTTTTTAAAAACAAAAGAGCATTCGCGCCTTCCGCAACGTCTTCTATGGGATCGCTTGCTTTTGTTAAATGACCTTCCGGAGGGTCTTGCTCCGACGCGGACTGTTTTTCATTGCAAGGGGACATGCCTCTGCAATGTTTCGGGGAAACGTAATGTTTAAGAAGGACTAGACTGAATTCACGCGGAAGGACAAAACTACGAGCACGTACCTCGGCACTTTAAAAATGGCCGTTGCCGGCTGGGAACAGTGGTGTACTCGCCGAAGGCCCCAGGCCTGGCTGGAATAACCACTCCTGGGGAAATATTTATAGCTCCGCGCACTGCGCGGCAAGAGCTATCTACTCACTTAAGGGAACAACGAATATAATCCTGTGTATTTCTTTAACAGCACAATACTTATCTTCTACCAGATTAACACGTCACCACGTTCATATGGTGGAACTACAAACAGCCGGCGCGGCGTTGGTCTAAAGCGCATGCCTTAGCCCCCGAGACCAACTGGCCACTCTAGAAGCCGTTATAGTGATTTATGGTATATATAATAAAACATTGGTTTCAAAACCACCGCAGGGTCCAGCTGTGAGCAACTGTCATTCAGGAAAGATAACACAAGTTCCCAGTTGGACCGCGGTAAAATACACCTATGGCCACGTCTCCCGACCGTGAGATAAGTGACCACATGCACTACAAAATCACACTAATGGGCCGTCGAAACCCTCGTGTGTCTTAAGGACACGGAGCGACCCAAGTATGACTGCTCTTTGCATCCATCCCGCAAGTGTCACGGCATATTTTTGGCACACGGGTATGGCTTTTAGGTTACTAACCAGTGAAGATGTTGCACCTCCAAGAGCGCTTATGATGGGAACAATTACTTTAACCGAATATCCTCGATGATTTCGCTGTAGATGTTCTCTGAGATCTATCTACCTCTCCTTTTTCTCGGTTTCCTTGGCTTTGATGTTGTAGTCGGTCGGGGCCGAGAACCCGATTACGAATATGGTTCGGTCACGTTTGTCAAGGAGTACGTTGTCGGGTCTTGTGTGTTGAATAGGGTCTATTGTCGAGAAATCGTAGTTCCAGTAGATTCGGCACCTCTCGTTCTCAACAATAGACTCCATCCCCCTTGGAAGGTTCAGCGGGCAGGGTCGCGGCCAACGCCATAAGAGCGACAAAGATGGTGTTAAAGTACTCTTTAGACAACGTTGTGTCTGTGCAAATATGTCATTCCTGCGTGAATAGGGCAATTGGATAATATATGCCATAGGTACTCAGGGAGTTGAAGACACGCCCTGCACCTATTGCTGGAAACCTCTTGACGTAATATGCTTGTACGGTATGCTAAGGTGAAAATTACACCGTCCTGACACGCGATGATTTCCGAAAAGCAAACGTTGATTCATGAGACAAGGATTGATCTTTCACAGTTTTGTAAAAGTTTCCGTGCATCACCTTGTCTTTATGTTGTTTCAGGAAGTTTTTCGCTTCCGCTTTCTTCACCTATGTTTTGAGGAGTGAGGCATCTTGATGGAGTACTGCACTGTCCTCACTTCTGATGTTCAGTTCCCGGCCAAGGGTTTCAGCTGCCTTCTCCGCGGCTTTGTGAAGAAACGCTCCTTTCTCCGCTCATTTCATGATTCCTGACAATTTCCAGGAGAGGATCTCTACCGTTCGCGATGATATGAACAGTACTAAGGATGATTCGGTTGTACAGACATTCAAGATTGAGAAGTCCGCGTCCGCCTTTACGGCGTGTGATGTATAAGCGCCGAACGGACGAGTTGATATGCAAGCTTTTCTTCATATGCATCATGTTGCGCGTAGTAATGTCAAGGGCCTTGAGCTCGTTCTTCGTCCATGGAACCACCCTAAACGGAAAGAGAAGAACTGGGAAGGCAAGCACGTTAGTCACAGATATCTTGTTCAACGACGACAGGTTGGACGACCAAATCCGTCAGAACAGGTGTTTTTATCTGCTTTGGAGAACCTCTTTTACTGATGTTGCATCCTGAATGCGGCTCTCAGGCACACCCAGGTATTTGTAGGTCTCTCTAGCGCTGAAGTGTCTAATAGCACTTCCGCTAACAAGCTCAGAATTCTCATCTATTCCTGCCATTCACTCACGTTCCAGATGGATATTGGCACATTTATCCAATCCAAAGCCCATACTGATTTCTCGCGTGTACCTCACGACGATACTAAGAGCATCTTCAAGATGTTCTCTTCCAAGAGCATAGATCTTTAAGTCATCCATATAAAATATATGAGTGATCTTATGCTCACGAACATTAGTTCCGCCACAGAGGTATCCACGGGAATCATGGAGTGCGAGAGATAGGGGCAATAGTGTGATGCAGAAGAGGAGAGGGCTCATTGTGTCACCCTGAAAGACACCTCTCTGAAAAGTGACACTGTTGGTAGTCACACGATGTTTTCCAGAAGTGATAGTGAATCTGGTCTTCCGAAGAGGCATTAATCTCTCAATGCATCCCACTATATCTGGATGAACTTTCGAGCTTTTCAACAGACAGATGATAAGTCTATGGGAAGTTGAATCAAAAGCCTTCTGGTAATCAATCCAGGCCTTCGACAGATTGCGTTTGTGGTTTGCAGCATCTTTGCAGATACTCCTGTCGATCAGCAGGTTTTCCCGACATCCTGCTGCGCCTCTTTTCGATCCTCGTTGTTCGTAAATCTCACTCCATGCAGGTCCAATTATCCGAAAAATCCTGTCATTCAGGATAGATGTAAAGATCTTTTAGACCGTGTTCAGACAAATTAATGGTCTGTAGCTCCTTGGATTGGACAAGTCACCTTTCTTTGGTAGGAGTACACTTCATCCTAACACCAGCTGCTGCGGAATGGGGATCTTCGACTTTGAATATGAGGTAAAGATGCGGACCAGATGTTGGTGTTTAGAAGTGAACTTCTTCCACCAAAAGTTCTTAATACAATCTGCACCAGTAGCAGAGAAGTTCTTTGTAACCCTTAATGCTTTCTTTACCTCTTCAGCAGTGATTGGTTGGCATTCACTCTTGGATATTATGAGGCTATTGTGCAGCTCCTTGAAACGTATGATGTTCTGAGTGCCTTCATTCAATGGATGTTTTACTTCGTAAATCTCCCTCCAAAATGTCTCGACTTCCTCGGACTCTGGTGGGTTCTTTACGAAAACAGGAGGATCGCTAAAGAAGCGCAATGGGTCAGAGAGAAACTTTTGATTCTCCCTGACCCATCCCTTCCTCTTTTTATTTCTCCTCCTCGCGTCAGATAGTTCTCGTATTTTGTCAACAATGTGCTGTTTGATGGTCGTCAGCTTTGACATTTTCAGTGTATGATGATGGACACTCATTTCATGAGCGGGTTTTCGGACCCTTGTCACAAAAGGTTTACCCGATTTTATGTAGTCAATCACACACTGCGAACGGGACGTGTTTTGTCTTCCCCAGCCTATCGTCTTGTTTATTGATGCAAACGCTTTTTGGTTTTTTCATCAATCGTTGCTTTGGACCTTCGACTTGAATCAGCCAAAGCTCTCGCCGCATCATAAACTGAACAATTGATGGTCCAGAGGTCTGCATCTTCTGAGAGATCTTCACGAAGGTTAGCGTCCATTTCAGCCAGATCATGGGGCTTGAGAGAAATCTGAATGTTAACGTTTCTCCTTATCCTAAAATCGCCATCGTCTCTCAAGGGGAGACTTGTTACAGCAATTGGTCTCAATGTCGCTTCCTAATTTTCATGTGCGACTTGTTCTTGCAGCTGTTGAGGAAGCGTTCCGCGTACATCTTTTGACCGTGAAAGGTTCACGGCACGGTTTCTTAATACTTGCTGTGAAAGGTGCGAGAGCTCTTGCTGTTTCTGGCACCACAGAGTGTGCAGGCGCACCATGTTACCTCTGCGGTTAGGGACAATAGTGGCATCAACGGAAGAAAGAGAGAAAAAAGCGACTACAAACCTACCCTACATCCAAGGTATCACAAAACAAATAGAAAGGATTCTCAACAAACACAACATCCAACCCATATTTAAACCACCTGCAAAAATAGGACAACTTCTCAGCAACCCGAAAGACAAAAAAGCACCATTCGACGATCCAAGAGTATGTAAATTCCCTTGCTCTTGTGGCAAAGTCTACATGGGAGGAACCGGGAAAGCAGTGAGCCAACATATAAAGGAACATGAGAGTAAAGTTAGGCTGAAACATTTCCCACAATCAGCACTGGCTGTGCATCACATCGAAACATGACATAGCATTTCATCACAATACGGTTCCAACAATCCCAACAGTTGGGTCTTTGACCAATCACAGGCATAGTTGAGAGCATATATAATAGCATTATAACCTGGAACCTTCAGTTTTAGGCCAGTCCTGAAGATGCGAGCAGCAACGTTCCTGAAACGTTGACAAAATTTGTAGTTTTGCACTCGATCGAAACCCCAAACAACTTATTTTATCATAACGGGTCATCGTGAAAGCATTAAATCTATTATTATATTTCAAGCAAAAGATACAATTATTTCTCACATTTTTTGGAAATTAATGAATGTTTAAAAACATCGAATTTGATCAAACAATTGAAAATTATTGTTTTAAATTATGAGAAGTATTTAAATTGTTCATTTTAATTAATTGTATGAAAAAGACGACAGACATTCCTAAAAAGTAATGATAATATGTCAAAGTGTAGTTTTCTTATTTTTTCCATCATATTTGAGGCGCTTTAAGGGGAGTGCAAAAGGTTAAAATAAAAGGTATTAATATCGTTTTATTTCGTACACACTCCTCTTCATTCTCTAGAAAACTTGACACGTTTTGATCGAACCCTGGTGTATAAGTTCAATTTTTCGATAATCTAAAATATTCCCATGTTAATCAAGTGAGATTTCAGAGTGCCTGGTTTTAACGTGTTAATATTCTAATTTGGAAAAAACAAAAATATGCAATTTCTTTTTTGGGAAATAGAAACTCCAAGGGAGGGGGGGGGGAGGACTTGCTCTGTAGCTGGAAAATTGTTTTTTGGAACGCCCTAGTGTAAAGATGTTCAATTATTGCAGGCACATTGATAACCCCTCCTCCCTCCCCCTCCACCAAAAATTTTTCTGGGCACGCGCCTGGCGATCAGTGTAATAAGGCTAAAACCAAACGAGTTCACGCTGACTGCTAATGTACCATGCGCCTAATTTTGTGCCTACTACTGAAACCCCAATATAAGTTTCCCCTCTCCCTCCTTATTTTTCTCCTTGAATTCTGGTCGTGGATGATGGAGTCCAGGGTATCGAGAAAAAGAGGAACTGTGAGCGCCACGGAGATTAGAGGTCGCGCAGCCACAAAAGCGGGCAGTTCGAATTGGTTCGAGCACACTCCTGTGCATATTTACATTAATTTTGAAATACATAAGGTTAATTCGCTTTTTATTGATGAGGCTCCATTATTATCACTCAGTGTTTATCCTTCATGGTAAAAAAAAATTAATATTATGTATTCCTACTTGTTCCTCGTTGTCCTTCCTTTATAGGTATGATAGGGTGGGGTTAGTTTGAAGACGGGTGGTGAGCCTGGATGAGTATTCTCTCAAGACTAGGTTCAAACAAAATTAGGTATTGTCTTGTTTCATGCTTCGAAATGTGAGTAAGACATTCGAGTACCAAATTATAACCATGAGAAATTTTCATATGTTTCATTGATTGTTTCATATATTTTTCCATAATTACGTTCTGACCTACATAGCGAGTGAAGAGTGCCAAAATAAATGGAACGAAATTTGGTATTCCAAATTGTACGAAAGAAACTTACATTCAGATAACTTATACGTTTAGAGACCTATCTGTCGTCCCCCTTACAATTTTCGCAGAGAGAAGTTGTTAACAGCCAGTATAGAAAACCGTTTTAAGGGCTCTTTTTTATATGTGTCACACTGAACAAATTCCTTGCATGGGATGCTTTAAAAATAAGCTTCACAACATGCCACGCAGAATTCTTTTTCTATTTCTTCCTCATGTTACCAGATTTTATGGTAAAAACCAGTCTAACAATAGGAATAGAAAAATCGATTTTCTTATTTTGATTGACTCTTATAGATTTTGAGTCGATCTGCAACACGGTGTTGTGAGTTTCATTCTATATTCTTCCTTCAAGAAGTTATTCCATTTCAAAGTGGGCCGTTTCCTGCTCCTTTGTGGCATACCAGAGTAGATTCTCAGACCGTCCTGTTTTTGTCTCGGGACGTTTGAGCTGCTTTCTTCATGCGGCGTCGAATAAAATAGACAAAACACTGCCATTTTTCGTTTGTTTCGCTAGTGTATATTATTACGCATCAAATTATGCTTACCCTATATCAATAGAACGGAGAAATGAATACTCTTTTCAAAATAGAACACTGATGAAAAAATCACTTTCTTCACAAGGGAGATGTGTCAGCGATTCGATGATTGATCTTGGTTGCTGCCGGAGTGATCGTGTAGGCGTCCCTTTGATTGCAATTTGAATAAAGAGTCCAAATGCGGCAAAGCCAAATTCCTTCATGAACAAAAAAAACCTATTGATAGATATATATATTTTCTAGTCTGGATGAAGTCGTAATAATAAAGAGGTTTTTTCCTTTTCGAATAACTATTGCTGTAAGTGGCTGTATGTGGCTATAAGGTATTCAATAAAGTCGACTGAGCAATACAATATTTTTAAGTGTGTGAAAAATTACAAGTTTCGGTTTTTTTCGTATGTAGCACTTTTCCCCCCAGAACTCTTAGCCCCGTCCTACCCTAGCCCTTCGCCTACACACTGGGTCATCTGGACCCATATAAAAACTACGATCGAATACAGCACACAGGAATTTCACGGATTTCACGAATTCTTTCAGTGATCTCAAAGACTTGAAAGACCTTTATAATACTTATAAATGGTTTAAACATACTAAAAACTGTACTCCTTAATTTTTTTGAAGCCAATCGGTTCAGTAGTTCTGGAAAAATACGCAATGAAAAAGTGAACAGGGTCAGATTGATCCAGTGTGTAGGAGATGTTTGGAAAAAAGGTGTGTAGGCGAGGGGCTAGTATTGTTCGCTTATTTTTTTCGGAAGCAAAATTAGATCACTTTACTCATTGGTAACGATCATACTACATCTATGAAAAATCTGCAATGAAATTCGCACAAGAATGTTCTTATTTTCCACTCTTTTCGTCACATCCACATACAATGATAAACATTCCCCAAAATCTTTCATCCGTGCACCGTGCAAAACCGTCGCATAAGATATAAGACATCGTGTTGGAATCATAAAATCTTTACCTCGTGACAAAAAGCCCAAGATAAGCCGAGATAAAAAATAATATTAGAGTAGGTATAATGCAGCATAGATGATCTCGGCTTGCCAGGTGCGTGGCTTCTCTCTTGTGGAAGACAGATGTTCAGAAAATTCAAGTCGACAAACTCGCCTAACCTAGCTCATAGTCGCGGCATTAGATGGCCTTGGTCACACACGCAACCTACTGGTCTGTCCTCCACCTGTTTTGCCGAAAACTAAACGCTAACCTTAAACCTGACATTGAACGTGGCATTGGGTCGGGCTAATCACACCCACAGATATCACGTAAGGCCCATTCGTTCTCCTTACAATTTACGGCGTCGGCGCCACCTGGATCATCTGTTTAATATATCTTAAAGGCTAACCTACATCGAACCTATAATTGTCATTACAGTGTATCACTATATTCAATTTTGTACATTTTATTATAAGTTATTTTCACCTAACATATACAGTCTGCAATAAAAAAAAAATCTACCCGCTGGGCGGGCACATTCTCATGGCGCGCCAGACTTGCGGCTCGGAAGTTTGAGGGCGCCTAGGGCGCGCGTCATTCGGATTTCGCACTTTCCGATCGGCTACTTCCATGCTTGAATCTTGATTCACTATACAGTGTCATACATATACAGAGTTGCCAATATTGTTAAACTGTTGAAAACTTCTATAATGATGGAGATTATTGATTTTTTTTTTTATTTTTGATGAGAACCTTCTCAAGATCAATTTACTGAAGGCTCTACTGGCCTCAAAGAACACATTATCTTTACAATACCCGACCCTGATATGCACATCTCGCACAGTTTGACTAGCACATTCATTATCTCATTGAATAAAAGCGTTGTCACGATTCAAACGAAAAATATACGTCTTTTCGAAAAATAATTAATGTAAAACTTGTAGCCTTTTGCAAGGTGAATAATTTTTCTTCCTCTGTCTTTTATTGCTTGGCTGGAAATTGGCATTTTTGGAACGAATTTCCTTATACGAGGGTAGAGAGATTTCGTGGGTAGAGACCTAATCCACAAAAAGTATTTTTCTGCCGTAACGCTGGAAAGCTTTATTGAAAAGCTTTATTGACCTTAGAATATGAAACCGGTTGAAATTCTTACGAGCATCGTTCACGACCTATTGCGACATGAAAGAGGAGCGTTGACGATCCTAGTAAACTCTCATTAGCGTTGACAGATGATAACTTGCCTGATCAATGTGCTAGCGCTGGAAGTCTAGGGAGGGAGATATGACACCGGTTACACTTTTTACGACATCGTTTACGACCTACAGATTTCACGCTAATGCAGCTTTTTGCATTTCGCAAAATTTTCAACCAATTTTCACACATCTGATGTGTTGTTGCTATTAGCTCTGCAACAAAGTTTGAATCACGAAAATTGGACTATTTTTACGATTTTTAATATTTTTTATTATCTTTTTGTAATAGAATTAAAAATCTTGCGATTGTTGCGATTCAGCTTCGTTGTACTGATAATTATGCGGGATTTTGAATGTACATAAGCTGGTGGAAAATTGTGCACAAATTGCCTTGTAAATGCGACATGAAAGAGAAGCGTTAACGATCTTAGTATACTCTCACTAGCATTGACATATGATAACTTGCCTGATCAATGCGCTAGCATTGGGAGTCTAGGGACAGAGATATGACATCGTTTAAAATTTTTACGAGCATCGTTTACGACTTATAAATTTTACGCGAATGCACCTTTTTGTAATGAGCAAAATTTTCAACCAACTTTTACACGCCTGGTATGTTATTGCTATCAGCTTCACAACACAGTTTTAATCGCAAAAATCGGCCTATTTTCACGATTTTTGATATTTTTTATTATCGTTCGATAATAGAAGTGGAAATGGTCCAATTTTTCCGATTCAAGCTTTGTTGTTCTGATAATTATGGAGGATTTTGAATGTACATAGGCTGGTGGAAAATTGTGCGGAAATTGCCTCATAAATGCGACATTAAAGAGAAGTGTCAACGATCCTAATATACTCTCACAGGCTAGCATTGACGTAATAAACTAGTATTTGAACGGCCCCTCTTTACAACTTATTTATTTGAACTCAAAGGTTAAACATATAAAAAAAATCTGCCTGCCGCACGGGCACATTTCCATCACTTGCCCTGCTCGCAAGTTTGAGCGCGCCTAGGGCACGCGTGTGTTGGGTCTCGCGCTCGACGATAAACTCACCACGCGTTCCGCGCTCGATTATGGCTTTACCTCGCGCTGCGCGCTCATTATTTTTAATCCCCTACATCTTCATATAGAGCTTTTGAATTCTCTTTTGTTAAAGCTTCTCCGGCTTAACGAATACATTCTTATCACGTGTTTTGTTGCCTAATTTTTGTTCATATGTTGTGTAATTTTTCTAGAGATTAAATCTTATAATGTTGAATTCTATTTTTTACGGCTGAAACAAAAACTGCGCTTCCAATGGAAAAAATGAAAACAAATTTATAGATCTTCTTTGTGTAAACAACTTTTCTCTATCATTCTTCTGTCTTAGCCTTCGTTATTCTTTCAAAAATGTCATTTTCATAGTTATTTTCCTTGATTGAAATGAAAACTGGATATCCTGTAAAAAAATATTGATAACACATTTAGAAAATATTTTTCTGGTTAGGAACTTGTGTTATTAGTTATTTTTCAGAGCTTGTGTCCATTGTCCAAAAATTATATTTTTTCATTTTTAATGTGGTTTCTCATGAATGAAGCAAAAACTACTTGTCCTATCAAAAAGTAAATAGTATCAAATCTGTAGATCTTTTTCTGATGAACGATTTTGGTCCATTTATATTTTCCTGTACCTTGGATAGTTAGACCAAAAAATAAAAGTTTCTATTTTTCATTATTCTTTGTGCGACCAAAATTTGAATTAACTTAAAAAGGTGTAATACCATCTTGTAGGGCTTCCAGAATGAAACTTTTTTTTCTAACTTTTTTTTATACCTGGCGTTGTTAGGCTGGAAATTCTTATATTTGTCTATATTTTTGAACTTTGAAAATCCCATAATTCCGATTATTTGATTTTCATTTGAAATAATCATAAGGAAAAATCGATCCACTTATTACTTACTACAGAAAGCCGTACATATGATTTTAGACTATTGAAAAAAATGGTCTAGAAAATTTTCAAAATGCTCCAACTTTTTGAATTTCCATCCAAAATAGCTGGCTAACAAACTTGACGTTTAGTTTCTGACACTGGAAGAGTGTACCAGAGGCCGATCAAGTAGATTAGTTTTTTCAAAAGTTATCACGCTAACAGACAGACTTACAAACAGATATACAGGCAGACATACAGACAGACATACAGATAGACGGACACATTCGTAACAACCTGTTTTCCGGGTTCAGGAGGTCTCAAAACGTGTACATTTGAGAAAAACGGGTGGAGGGGGGGGGGGGTCAAATTCTACACAAATGGAATACCTTCTCTAATGAGAATGTAAACAGTAGACGTGTCAAGAACACGTGGAAAGATCGAAATTCCTTCCGTTGCTCAACAAATACTGAATATAAACGTTACTCAAATAATTATATAAAAGTAATGCGTGTCTTTGAAACATGCTATAGGAACGGAGTTTCGAATGCGTGCTAAGGAGGAAGGACGTACGTATATATGCATTCGAAACGCCGTTCCCACCGGATGTGCATGTGTCAAAGACACTCATTACTTTTAGATAATTATTTGAGGAACGCTTATATTCAGTATTTGTTGAGCAACGGAAGGAACTTGTTGTCTCACTTGACACGTCCACTTTTTTTTGTAAGTGCGTTACCGTGATTAAAACGAAAACTATACGTCTTATCAAAAAAATATTCATAAAAAAATACAAACCTATGTATAGACTCTTCTAAGGTGAAAAATTTCTATATGTATCATTTTTTGCGTATCTCGCATAGTTCTGCGGGAAAATGAAATTTTCAGGTCTTTTGAAAATTAATAATTTTGATCATCAACAATTTTTTGCATCTTGCATAGTTTGAGCGAAAATGTGCATTTTCAATTTTTTCACATTCTCATCAGAGAAGGTATTAGATTTGTGTAAAAATTGAACTTCCCCCCACCCCCCCCCC
>WSXT02205263.1:4089-18280 GCA_011762715.2 Neuroterus valhalla
TGATTGGAAATTATTTGAAAATTGCAAATAATCTTGAAAATAGAAGTTCGGCAATTTGAAATCAAAATTTTCAAACTGAACCAATTTTCCTTTTTCAATTCAGAAGAAATTAAAATTTTCATCCTTTCCGATTTGATGAAAATAGTAAGAATAAAAAATTATTCCTCCTCGAATTCAACAAAATTTGGAAACCGAAAATAGTCAAATTCTTCCTTTCCAACTCGATAGAATTTTTTAAAATATAAGATATTTTTTTATCGATATTTAACAAAAGACGAAAACTAGAATTTCATCAGTTTCAAACTCAATAATAATTTAAAAAAATACAAAATCTATCTATCTCCAACTTAATAAAAATGTAGAAAACAGAAAAGTTCCTTTTCCAATTCGAAGGAATATTGAATCCAGAATTTATATCATTTCTATTATTATTTCTATTTCAAGTCGCTGGAATTTAAAAATTGTTCATCTGTTTATCTATTCATTAGAATTAAACGCTTTTTCATTTCACATGGAACGTCGAATATTGATCAATAATTGTTTTTATATTATGAGAATATTTATCAGAATGTTTTTTTTTCTTTTGAAAAAATGTTTGATTGAATAGACTTTCATAATATAAAAGTAGGATTTGAAATTGAATAAACTCGTCTAACTAGGAATCTTTGATTGGAAATTATTTGAAAATTGCAAATAATCTTGAAAATAGAAGTTCGGCAATTTGAAATCAAAATTTTCAAACTAAACCAATTTTCCTTTTTCAATTCAGAAGAAATTAAAAACCAAAATTTTCATCCTTTCCGATTTGATGAAAATAGTAAGAATAAAAAATTATTCCTCCTCGAATTTAACAAAATTTGGAAACCGAAAATAGTCAAATTCTTCCTTTGCAACTCGATAGAATTTTTAAAAATATAAGATGTTTTTTTATTGATATTTAACAAAAGACGAAAACTAGAATTTCATCAGTTTCAAACTCAATAATAATTTTAAAAAATACAAAATCTATCTACCTCCAACTTAATAAAGATGTAGAAAACAGAAAAGTTCCTCTTCCGATTCGAAGGAATATTGAATCCAGAATTTATACCATTTCTATTATTATTTCTATTTCAAGTCGCTTCAAATTAATAATTGTTCATGTGTTCATTTATTGATTGAAATTAAACGGTTTTTCATTTCACTTGGAACGTCGAATATTGATCAATAATAATTGTTTTTATAATATGAGAATATTTATCAGAATGTTTTTTTTTTCTTTTGAAAAAATGTTTGATTGAATAGACTTTCATGATATAAAAGAAGGATTTGAAATGGAATAAACGCGTCTAACTAGGAATCTTTGATTGGAAATTATTTGAAAATTGGAAATAATCTCGAGAATAGAAGTTCGACAATTTTAAATCAAAATTTTCAAAATAAACCAATTTTCCTTTTTCAATTCAGAAGAAATTAAAAACCAAAATTTTCATCCTTTCCGAATTAATGAAAATGGTAAAAATAACAAATTATTCCTCCTCAAATGCAAAAAAATTTGAAAACCGAAAATAGTCAAATTCTTCCTTTTCAATTCGATACAATTTTTTAAAATATAAGATGTTTTTTTCTGGATATTTAACAAAAGACGAAAACTATAATTTCCTCAGTTTCAAACTAAATAATAATTTGAAAAAATACAAAATCTATCTATCTCCAACTTAATAAAAATGTAGAAAACAGAAAAGTTTCTTTTCCAATTCAAATTATTAATTGTTCATCTGTTTATTTATTGATCGGAATTAAACGCTTTTTTATTTCACATGGAACGTCGAATATTGATCAATAATTGTTTTTATATTATCAGAATATTGATCAGAATTTTTTTTTCCTTTCAAAAAATTTCAAATTAAATAGACTTTAATAATATAGAAGAAGGATTTGAAATTGAATAAACGCGTCTAATTAGGAATCTTTAATTTAAAATTATTTGAAAATTGGAAATAATCTCGAAAATAGTAGTACGAGAATTTTAAATCAGACTGTCACATTTGTTTAACTAATAATGCTCTTGAATTGAAAGAAAAAACAATTTTCCACATTAAAATATTTGAATTGTTTGATTTCGAACATATTCAGCAGCGTCTAGTATAATCATTTATTGTTCAATTTTCGATACTCGAACTTCAGTCCAATTATGGATAGACTTATATTAACAGTTGATCAAATTAATCAATTTTTATCAAGAAAGTTCAATATCAAACGCTTTTAGTTTGTAATAGTTTAACCTATTTGAAATAGCATCATGTCATGTAATATTAAACTTGCAATATTTTGAGGGATTGGATAGATTTTTTTCCAAAAAATGTGTAAATTTCACGCTCAAGAACCAATTTACTATAATTTCCTGGTTTTCCGACCCAAAAGATTGAATCTTGAGATATCAGAATTATTTTCTCATTTTTCTAAACGATTTATTTCTTTTTAGGTAACGAGGTCATTTAATGTAAGCGACGTGGAACTTAGTCTTGTTGTGATGGGAAAAGAAAATTCAATCATGCTTGCTACTTGCTCTGGTGGTGCAATTTTTTCGATAAAGTATCCTTTACAAGAGCCGGTTGAATATCTTGACTTCCATATTCATCGCTCTGATATCTCAGAGGTGTTTTTCATCAATTATATATTATTATTGAATACTTCTTCATTATTCTCATTTCATCATTTTCTAAATCGATTTTTCATTAATATGCAGATGGCTATTTCTTATAACGAACAGACTGCGATAACAGCTGGTACAGACGGCACGTTATGTTTCTGGAAAATACTTTATCAAGACAGCAAAATGGGAAGGACTTTCTACACAAATGAAATTTTGATTGGAAGAAGTGAGTTGGAGAAAAAACTTGAACAAATAAGCGACTTGACAATCAGAATGGGAGAATTAGAGACTGAACACGGATACAAAATGAGGCAAACTGAAGTTCAGCACAATGATACTGTCCGCGAAATACATCAAGGATATTGTGAAGCTATCGAAGAATTGAAAGAAAATATCGAACAATTGCAAGAGGAACATGTATACGAATTAAACAATATAAATACTGAGATAGTAAAAATGAAGGCAACTCATGAGGAAATGATTAATCAAATGGAGATTAGTTACGAAGCTAAATTAATAACAGAATACGACAAGTACCAAAGTTTAGAAGAGAAGAATAATAAAATGCGCGAAGAATATGAGAAGAAAATAGAAGAGCTTGTGAAAGATAAAACGGAAACGAGTGACGAGCTGATTTCTAAATACGAGGCTCAACTTCACGAGAAGAATGCTAATTTGGAAGAACTTCGTGAAGAAATGGGACATCAAGCACGAATAGACGAGCAGATGAAGCTTCAAATTGAAGATGATGCTGATAGAGAAATAGTAGAGATTCGCGCCAAATACGAGAATCTTCTCTACAATGAGAAGCAGTCCAATCTGAAACTGAAAGGTGAAGTAGGGGTACTTCGGAATAAATATTTTGTCAGTCAGAAAGAAACGGACGATCTCAAAAGGCAAGTGAGTCACTTAAAAGGTGAACAAGGCACGTTTCAAAAAAGCATGCAGGAATTGGACAAGGAGGTTTTGAATCTGAGAAGAGAAATTACCGAGAGGGACAACACAATTCAAGAAAAGGAACGTCAGATTTACGATATGAAGAGGGACAATCAGGAATTACAAAAGTTCAAGTTTGTACTCGAACATAAAATCAACGAACTGAAAAATCAAATCGAGCCAAAAGACGAAGAAATTAAAGAACTTAAGGAGAAGATCCGTGATATGGAAACTGAACTAGTCAATCTTCACAGAGTGAACGTGAATTTGGAGTTGCAGTACCACGGGTTAAAAGAAAAATTAGGAACAGCCAGGCGGGAATTTCAGTTAGAAGTTCAGAAGAACAAAAAGAGTCAAATGCTTTTGAAGAAAATACATATTGAAATTTTCGATGCCGCTGGTCTCGTTCAAGAACCACAAGCCTTAAAAACTGCGGTCATGAACCTTTATCATAAATATTGCAACGATGAAGAATTTTTACGGATTCGAAAAGAAGATTTGGATATTCAATGTGAATTTATGAAGCAGAGAGACCATCTCGAAAGGACAATTGCAAGTCTTCGGAAACAAGTCTTTTGCGATACTGCGAGTGGAAATAAAGATACGGAAAAGCTGATGGACGAGAACGTAATGTTGATTGTGGAAATGAATTCTTTGAGAGAAGGACTCAAAAGAGCACAGAAACATATCAAAGATATGGAATATCTTTTGGGTGTAAGAGCCAAAGATGTTGGCCCAATGGAGGCCAGAAATAAATTAGCTAAAGCTTGTCATGGTAATGAAGAATTGCAAGTAAAATATAAAAGTGAGATGCAGGAGTGTCATCGAGTAATTACGATTTTAAAAGACGATATTAGAAGATTAGTTGCTAAGATTCATCCCACTTGAAGTGATTAAATAAGCGAATGCGAGTGAGTAGACAAATGTAGTTAATAGCATACAATAATACTGATAACAATAATAATAATCGATTTGCGGGTGTTTTTTGTCTCGCGACTTCTCCTATTATGTCAATATTATAGTTTACCAATGTACATCTGCCTAATCTCAAGTAATTTATTTTTAATAAGTAGAATTTGAGATTCTAATTTAACAATTACTTTACTTTTGAACAAAGTTCAGAACAAATTCTTCAATTTTTAAAGCTCCAAATTAGGATTCCTTCTTCTTCGAAGCTCCTATTTGGAAACCATATAATTTTCAACGCTTTTAAACTGATAAAACTTGGAAGGTTTACCATTTCAAATTCTTCAATTTCAAACTGTCAGTGAATTTGTTTTATACCTGAATCTCAGTTTTTAGTTCATAAGAATCCATCCAAATACTTTTGATGTCACTTGGTACTAATTATAATATAATAGATACCTGATTAAGATTTCTATCATCTTGAAAACTGTTATAATTCTTACTTAAAATTACAATTTCTAATGCGTAGATGTAAAATAGTTCAATTTCTGAGACCTGAAGAGTAAATGGTTTAGCATCAAAATATTGAATTCGAAAATGTTTGTTTTACTGTTTCTTAAATTTTAGAAACTCAAACTATAAAATTGTATACAAATTCGCTATCTTATAATTTTTCTATAACAAAAATAGAAAATTCATGTACTTTGTTGGTAGTTTTTCCTTTTTCGGGAAATATTAATCTTTTAGGTTGGAAAATCATCTTTTCGGTAAAAAATTCATTTATTTGCTTGAATGTTGAACACTTCTGTTAGAAAATTGTCTTTCCAGTAGAAATCTGCTCTTCTTGGTAGGAAACTCATCCTTTTTGTTTGAAAATACAACTGTTTGGTTGAGAATCAATCTGCCATGGTTGAGGATGAACTATTTTGTTGAAAATTGGTCTTTTTGGGTTTAATTAAACTTCGTTTTACTTCAAATTGGAATTTTTTTAGGCGGATGCATCAAATATCACATGTTTCGTTTAAAACTAATCTTTTCTGGTTAAAAAATGAATTACTTGTTCGAATGTATGAAAATTTTTTTTTTTTTTGTTTGAGAACTTAACGATTTGATTTAAAATTCCATTGATTTCTTGAAACTTGAATTCTTTGTTGAAAATCTATTTATTACCAAAATTCACCTGTTAAGTCGAGAAAATTGGACTATTTGGTCCAAAATTCATGAATTTTGTAGAAAATACATCTTTTTTAGTACATTAGTCTTCTTGGTGGAAGAATATTATTTCGGGGGAAAATCTAACAAATTTGTTAAAAAATGCATCTTTATTAGATGAACATTTGACTACTTGATTCAAAGTAGAACTACTTTGTAAAAAATCAATGAATTTTCGAAATTTACTTCTATTGGTCGAAAATAATGTTTTTAATTTGAAAATCATCTTTTTGGTTGAGAATCTAACTATTTGGTCTAATGTTGAATTCTATAGTTGAAAATTTATCTTTCCGGAATAAATTTAATCTTTTTGGTTTGAAATTTATTCTTTTTTATTGAAAATACAATTATTTGGCTGGAAATCGAAAGTCTTTTTCTAGACTGGAAATTCCCATATTTTGTTGTAAGTTTTATTATTTTTTCGGAAATTTAACTATTCGGTCAAACGTCGGCGTCGTCTTTCCAAGTTGAAAATTCTTCCTTTTGGACAAAAATCAATCTTCTTTGTTGGGAATTGAACTATTAGTTCAAAGATGCAGCCATTCGGTTGAAAGTTAAATGATTTTGTTGGAAGTTAAACTATTTCGTTGAACGTTTATCTGTTCCCGATATTCACCGGTTTGGTTTAAAAATTGGAATGTTTGGTTGAAAATCCATGTATTTTGTTGAAAATTTGTCTTTTTCAGGATATTAATCTTCTTCAAAAAAAAAATCGGATTTTTTGGGTGACAAAGTAACGGATTAGATAAAAATTGATCTTTCTTGGTTAAAAGTAAAATACTTTATTAAGAAATACTAAATTTTCAAGTTCCACCTCATTGGTTGAAAACTCATGTATTTTTTTGAAAATGCCCCATTTCGATTAGAAAATTGATCTGGTTTGTTTCGAATTAATTTTTTCGATGATAATTGAACTATTTCGTTAAAAACTCGTCTTTTGGGTAAATTAACGATTTAAAAGTCCATTTTTGTTGTTGTTGAAAAGTAAATTCTAAATTGAATGTTAACTCATTTTATTTTTCGTCGAGAAATAATGTTTTTAGGAGAAACTTCAACCATTTGGTCGAAACTTCATGTAATTTGATAAAAAGTCGTCTCTTGGTAGCAAATTAGACTTCTTGGTTAAAAATTGTTTCCTGTAGGGTAAAATTATCTGTTTTGTTGAAAATTCAACTACTCCCAGGTGAAAAATTTCATGCAGAATGATTGAATCCGGAGCTTTAATCAGTTCTGGTTTTTAAATCATTTCTAAAATATTTAAGATTTACATTGAGAATAATTTGATAACCAAAAATCTAAAGATGTAAAAAAACATGAATATCTTTACAACATATTTATTTAAATAGTACAAACCCTATTATATAAAAAACCGCGCTACCTGACACTTCGAATGTATTTTAATGGTAATTTCTGGAAATTTTTCCCAGCAGATTTATTACAGAATCCAGGGAATAATAGCTCTCCGACTTCTTGGATAATCAGAAAACTCCTTTTTGTAAGCCCTATGTTTACCCAGAGCCCAAACTGTCATTTGATAAGCACCCGCAAAAGCGAATAGACCAGCTGGAAATAAATAAAATAATCAATTTTATTTCCTTCAGATATTTAGATTCAGATAATTTCTTTCCTTAGATCTTCAAAGCAGAATGTCACGTGACCAATTACGAGATTTATATTTTTTTTAAATATTGTGTTGAAAAAATATAATAACATGTAGTAATTGTTCACGTGACAAACCCTCTCGTTCCCTTAAATGTGGAAAAAATGTGTATGAAATTTTACCTGGAAGACATTGGGTCATGATCGTAAAACCAATCCAACTTCCAACTTCGTACGTGTAATTGGGACAAGAAACTAAATTGAAAAGTGCAGTAAGAGGATTCCAAGTGGCTTGAGGAATTCTTCTCACAGTAGTTCCTGCCGGTCTCAAATTTCTGAGAGCTAAGTGAATGCTGAGGTTTCCTAATTCACAAATGAAGAAGATTGCTGCTCCGATCAAAACCTGTATTTGATTTGGTGAAGTGTAGAGAGGATGGTTTACGTGGTAGGCCACGTACATTGCAAAAAGCCAATAGTACGAAGAATTTTTAAATAAATTTCGCAACGGCATCGTCGCGTGACTAAAGCGGTGTACAAATAATGTTTCCAGGATACGCTTTGCATAATGAATTGTCCAGCAGATAGCTGCCAACCTGCAAAAGAACAATTTTGTCTGTCAAAAAAACCACAAGAAGTAAGATTAATATTTTACCTTCTGTAGGAAAAATCTTTAAATGAGTGTGTACCACATAGATGATTATGAATTTCCGATTGTATTCCGATCAATTTCCTATTTTCGCGGTACAGTAATTTTATAGCCGTTTCAATTTAATTCTTTTGAAAAACTTCCTGTTACGTGCCGGATTTATACTTCTTTTCGAAAATCCCCAGGTTTAAAAAACAATCCCAATTCTTTTCGAATATTCTCTGTTCCAAATCAGAATTATTATTCATTTAGAAAATTTACTGTTCCAAATTAAAATCATAATTCTTTTTGGAAGTTCCCTATCTCGAGCCGAAATTGAAATTTATTCAGAAATTCATTGTTCCAAATTAAAATTATAATTCTTTTGGAAAATTCCTAGTTCTACATCTCAATTATAATTATTTTTAAAAATTTCCTTTTTTGAATTAGAGTTGAAATTGTTTTAAAAAATGTTTTCTTCCAGTTCAGAATTATCATTCTGTTGGAAAAATCTTTGTTCGAGATCTGAATATTATGATTTCTTTCTTGAAGAATCTGCGATTGAGTTTAAAATCACAGAAAACTGCTCAAAAAAATATGTGATCCTCCCTGTAATAACATATGATTGCTCCGAAAAATTTCCTGTTCCAAATAAAATTTTTAATTTTTCTCAGAAATTCTTTGTTCCAAATCCGAATCATAGTTGGTTTAGAAAATTTCTGTTCCAAGTCAAAATTTTAGAACTTGTGGAAAATTTGTTGTCAGAATTTCAATTCTTCTACGAAATTTTCTTTTCCAAACCAGAATCATGACTTTTTTTAGAACTTATATGTTCTAATTCTAAATTACAATTCATTTAGAAAATTCAATAATTCAAGTGAGAATTATGTTTCTCTTTGAAAATTCCATCCTCAAATTCATAATTTTTCTTCTTTTCAAAAATTCCTAGTCACATATAATAATCCAAATTATTTTCGAGAATTACTTATTCCATGTTAAAATTGTGATTGTTTTGAGAAAGTTCCTATTCTAGATAAGGATTATCATTTCTTCTTTGTTACATAAAACTGCTTCCAAAATTATTTCATATAATTGTTCCGGAAAATTTCCTGTTCCAACTAAAAAGTGCCATTTTTCTCAGAAAATTTCCTCTTTCAAATCAAAATAATTATTATTTTGAGAATTTTCCGTTCCGATCACAAATTTCAATTAATCTGGAAAATTCATTAATCCGAGGTCATTATTCTTTCAGAAAATGTCCTTATTGAAGTCAGAACACACGTATCAAAATGTTCTAGTTGCGAATTAGATTCATAATTTTTTTTTAAATCTTCAATTTCAAGTGAAAATTGTAATTGCTTTGAGAAATTGAATGCAAAAATAACAAAAATTGGACAAAATTATGAAGCCACAATTGAAAAAAATAGGGAATCTTTACAACATTTTTATGTACGAAAAACCGCAAAAGAAGATATTGACCGAACGGAAAGAAATTTTCTGATGGGAAGGTGGTATGGGTGAGCAAAGTTTCCGGGATATTGAAATTTGATCAGAAAAATAAGTGAAGAACGAACGGTCATCTAATGTTTACTATTTTCTCTATTTTTTTGGAGAAACGCATTTTTTCAAATTCCATTTACAACTCGACCTTTGAGTGCACACCAGATTTTAAGATTTCAGGAGGTTTCGAAAGATTTACACAGAATCAACTTATGATCTTTTCCTAAAACATTAATTTTATTAATTTTGATTATGGTAATATGTAGTTTTAATCGATGGGAAAGGAAGGATTGATTAATTGAAGGAAAAGGAAGAAAGGAACAGAATTAGTAGTTTAGTACACGATCAGAACCCGAAACACCTCCTTTCATTACAGCTGATCATCCTGACAGCATCTAATCTATCTAGAACGGAAACATTTATCAATTGGAAAAGATTTCTATTCGATCACGTTCATAAATCGAAACTTTGTGAAAATAAAAAAATGAGAAAAAGGGTCCGAATTCTCGATTTTAAGTATTTTAGGAGATTTCAGAAAATGGAGGGGGGGGGGGGGGGTAGGCAAATAAGAGGACGGAATCATGATTCTTTGAGGAATCCTCCGATTTGGGTCAACATTAAAATTACAATTGTTTCCGGAAATTAACTTCTCAAAGACAGAATTATAATTTGCCTGAAAAATGTCTTCCTTCATAACAGGATCCTAATTCTCCGAGTCATAATTATTTTCCAAAATTTTCTGTTGGAACTAAAATAAATTATTTCTTTAGAAAATTCAAACAGCAACATTTATGTTATTTTCATTATCAACAATAGTCTTTTTCGTTCTTTGTTTCGCGGTTGAACAAACTGTTAGTCATTAAAAATTATAACACTTTCAATATTCATTTCAGTAAACAATCAAATGAAAAATCCCAGTCACTGAATCAAATTTACGGTCATATCCTGGTTTTTCTCCAATGGAAAAATTCCCGGCCTTTTTCCAGTTCCCCAGGCAGGTCACATTGCTCAATTAAGACAAAATTTTTTTAGATGTCTGTGTAAAAACTCCATAATTACTAAGCAAAATTGTGAATGAGTCGAGAACTATATGAATATGCTGATCGAAGAATTAACTCATCCGGCAAGTAGTATTCAAATGAACTTTTATTTAGTACTCACTGTGCCGTGCTGTGCATTTTATTTCCTACAGTACCATAAAATATCCATGGCCGTTGAAAAAGCCAAAGGTAAACAACCAAGGGTCCTGCATATTCTACAAGGAAAACTGTTTTCCATCCAATTTGTGGACCCAGATCCTTAAAATATAATTTTCTATCCTTTATATCCAAACTTCCTACGGTTTCAGAGTCGGCTAATGACTTTCCTTTGGGTTGAGGTCGCAAACTTTGCCTTCCCACATAAGGTGCTTTTTTATTTTTAAAAAGCTGTTGTTTAATTTCGCGTATCGTGGTCGCCGGGGTAACCTGTGGAATCAAATTCACAGAATTAGAGAACTACAATCTTTCCGTATAGTCTGAATCTGGTATAAACAATTAGTTCGAATTGAAATTTAAAATTGATCAACATTTAAACTTCCAGAATTGAAAAATCGCCTTACACTGATATATTCTCATATTTTTATTTTTGCTTTTTGATGAAATGAAACCTCTGATTAAACATCAGAAAAAATTTACTGTGTTTGTAAAATATAAAATTTGTTTAGTCTGAAATAATTTTTCAAAGTTTCTTCGACACCAATTATTAATTCCCTATGGAACTAAAGAAAGATTTGAATTTATAATTTAAAATAGTTGAATATCGCCAGCATAGATTAATTTCCAAGTAAACAGTACAATTCATAACCAAAAAAGATGATTGGAAGAAATTTCTACCAAAGGAGGTAAAGTTTTAAACCAGGAAGATAAATTTTCATTTGGGAAAGGTTTGTCCGTCAAAAAAGAAACACATTTCAACCATATAGCTCAATTTTCAACTAAAAAGGATGACATTTTGAAAAAACAGTTCGATTTTTAACATAATAATTAAATTCCCAACCAAAGAAAGAAATATGTTAACGAAAGTGATGAATTTTCTCAACGGAAAGACGAAAATAGTTCAAAACGATGAATTTTCAAAAAACAAATATAATTCTTAGCTATTAAAAAAATTTTAAAACATCGAACCGTTACCAAAAAAACTATTTCATTCTTTTATATACTTGAAAAATCTTCTCGGAATTTCTTCTTATGGCTTAGAACGTTTATTCAATAAATTTTCATGTCAACTCATGTAAATATGAAATTTTTTGGTAGAAAAGACGAGTTTTCACCAAAAAACATAAATATACGAACAAATAGTTGAATTTTGAACTAAAAGGGATACGATTTCAACCGCAGAGATAAATTTCAAACTTGAATGATGAATAGCTATACCAACAAATAAATTTTTTTAACAAAGGAGTTAAACTTTCAATAAAATACATGAATTTTCAACCAAAAAGTTTAATCTTCAACCAAGAAATATAGTTTTCTGCTGGAAAAGACGAATTACCAAAAATAAACATGAATTTTAATCAAATCATTGAATTTCCAACTAGAAAAGATACTTTCAACCAAAGAGATAAATTTGAACAATTTAGAAGAAATTGTTGAAGTTTGGATACAAAAAGAGAAATTTCCTACGGTGCAGTTTGATTTCGATTTTAAAATTATAAATTGAAAAGAAGTTTATTTCCAACCTATTAGTTCAACGTTTTACCAAAATAAATGAATTTTCAAGAAAGCCGTTGGGCTTGAAACTAAAAAGATGACTTTTCAACAAAACTGTCATATTTTCAACAAAATAATCAAATTCATAACCACAAAATAAGATTTCCAATCAAAAGTAATGAAAAAATTATGATAAAAGACGAAATTCAACTAAAATGATGAATAATCAACCGAAAAACTCAATTCCAAACTGTTGAAAATCGAAGGCGAAAATGGCGATCCGTTTTAGGAAAAATCTCCTCTTTTAAAGATTTCTTCTGATGGATGAAAACATTTATTTATTCAATTCTCATGTCAAATTATATGAATATAACAATTTTCAACCAAGGAAGACTAATTTTTAACATAAAACTTCAATTTTCAATCAGAAAGTTTAATTTCAAACTACGAAAGATACATATTTAACCAAAGAGGTTGTTTTTTACTACAACGATGAAGCATTGTATGAAGAACAATTTCCAACGAAGGAATTCACCTTCCAACAAAATACCTACATTAATTTTCGAATAAACAGTTGAATTTTTAACAAAAAAAAGATACATTTTCAACTAAAATGATGAAGTGTCATAAAGAGAAAAATCAATTTTCTAAGATAGAAATGAAGTTTAAGTAAAAAGTAGGTAGATTCAACCAAAAAAGAATAATAATGAAGAGGGTAGTTGAATCCTCAACCAAAACCGATTTATAATCGGTTAATCGATTAAAATACGAACTTTAAACAGATAGCATCAGTTGGAGTTTAAAACTGAAAATATAGATTCCCAACAAATAAAATATGTACCAAATAAAAAATGTTCTATGTTCTATTTTTCATGGACATTTTTTATTAGAAAGTTTGCTATTAAATGGAAAACTGACGATATTTGTGAGAATGAATAGTTCTTAGCCTATAATTTTTTGTCTAGACTTGTTAGAGAATATTATATTAAATCAAATTAAGATAAATATTTAATTAGAAAATTTACAGCATAAACACACAATATTTGTCAATATAAGTCTAAATCGGATCTGAATAATTAAAATAGATTATAATTTATATTTGACTAACAATTGAAGTTCCAGAATGAAATTATTTTGCAATTCTGAACTCATACAGAATTAATTATCATCAGATATTGAAAACAAAAATGAATGCTGAATCAATGGGACTTTCCTCACATAAAACTGTCAATAGAAAGTGCGAAGATAAATGGAATTAAACTTGAAACAAAACTCGATAAGGAAATTACTGTATTTGTAGGATTGAAAACTTGTTTACTGACAAATAATTTTTTATGTTCTTTTGTGTTTACTCACATTTATGGTGTCTATAACTTTCGAGTTGAAAGCTCCAAGTATTTCGATCTGCAATACAAGCAAATTGTTGCAATTAATATTAAAATAATATCTTAAATGAGAATAATTGGAAGGATGTGAAATATTAAGTGTTAATTTACCTCCATTATAAATAATGAATGTATAAATTCGTCTTTTCCGTACTCGGTGCTCCGAACGTCTGTAGCCGTAGCGTACTATTGCACCTAAGGCTGTTTTCTAAAATAACCACGTGGAGGCGCTGAGATCTGAAACTGGATAAAGATCCTCTAGGAAAGGATGCGCTGATGACTGCTTATTACGGATTGGCCAAAATTAGTTTGTTGGTGCGAGAGAGTTTACTATGAGTGCGAGAGAGGCTGAAGTTGGAGCTTCCGCTCCAACTAAGACCGTTTTGGTGCGTAGTGGGGGAATATCAGCGAGTTTTCCCCTTCAGACTTCAGAGTCCTCAAATCTTCGCTCAAACTTGATAAATTTCTGCGGCCGGCCATGCTTCGTCACCTGACGTCACCACTCACGACTAACAACAGGAGTTTGATTTTATCACCGATAATACATCGAATTCCGCAAATTCCATTCAAATGACCGTCAGAAAAATGTTGACGGAAACAGAAAAAACGAAAGTTCCATGCCCTTTAACTAGAAACTTCCGTGAAAACGATTCAAACTTTCCGTTACTACAAATCTAATGGGGTCGTCTATAAACTACGTAGC
>WSXT02205274.1:0-18280 GCA_011762715.2 Neuroterus valhalla
TTCGTTGAAACTTCACATATTTTGTTGAAAAATCGATTTTTTGTAGAAAATTATCGTTTTCTTCGGAAGTTAATATTTTTCTTCGAAAATTCTTCTTTACGGTTAACAATTCAAGTTATGCAGTCAAACATTTTTCATCTAGTCGAACATTCATCTAGTTAAGAACTCTTATGTTTGGTTTAAAATTAATTTTTCAAGACAAAATGTCACTATTCCATTTTTGTTTGAAAATTTCTATTTCTATGGTTCAGATTTCAACCATTCTGTTGAAAAATCGTATCTTTTGGTTGAAAATTAATGTTTTTCAAAACTTTGACTATTCTAGTTAAATGTTCCTAATTTCAGTTGAAAATTTGTCTCTCTGTTTCTGGTTTAAAATTCAACTACTTCAGTTAAAGATTTACAATTTCATTTGATTCTTCATAATTTTTTTTTAAAATGTAATGATTTGTTTAAAAGTTAGTTGTTTGTGTTATAAGTATATTTTTCAACTGAAAATTTAACTTATTTCAATTGAAAATTCCATAGTTTCAGTAAAGAATCTCTTTTTTTTGTTAGACTTTTTTTCAGTAAAAGTTAATTTATCTATTCGAAAGCTCAACTCCTTCAGTTAAAGATTCTTTTTTTTTAGTATAAAGCACTTATGCTTGTTTTAAAATTGTGTTTTCAAACTAAAAATGTTACTGTTTCATTTTTGATTAAAACTAATTATTTTTTGGCTTTGAAATTCGACTATTGTTAAAGCTTTATATTTCTTCTCAGAAAATTATTCTTCCTTTTCGTAAATTAATTTTCTTGCTTGAACATTCACCTTCATGGTTGGAAATTGAAGTGCTCCAATTAAGTAATTATCCTTTTAGTTGAAAATTCATCACATTGGTTGAAAAATAAACTATTATTTAGAAACCTGTTGTTTTTTTTGTTATCGTAAATTGATTTTTTAAATTGTAAGTTTAACTGTTCCAATTTTTGTAAAAAAATGATGGTGTTTTGTTGAAAATTAGAGTATTATTTCTAGAATTGATTCATTTTTCAAGGTTTGATCTGTTGTGTTAAAGGATGTTTAGATTTGAATAAAAATAAATGTCAGCGTTTTGCGACAAATATAAATATGTTACTTCTAGTTGACCGGGAAAATTGAAAAACTTGACGATGAAAAACCAGGAAATGACCGGGAATTGGAAATCGCCCTCCGAATCACCACCCTGTAATTTCAAAGTTACAAGTTTTATTAATAGCAATTACAGCGTGACGAAAATTGAACTTGTTTCTTTTTCTGCAATCTAACATAATGTATTAGAGTTCATTTATTAATAAAGTATTTAATGAAGTTTTAATAAAGGCTACGTAGATCTGATTGAAACTGCCCCCTCCCCATTCCGTGGATGACCGTAGTATTTCTCAAAACCCCCCTTCCCCCCTAAATCGGCTGCGTAGTTTATGGACGACCCCTAATGCAAGATTTTAAAAAAAGTCAGAAGGAAAAAAGGCTTCTTTCTTGGAGCCGTACAAGATCGTTAATACAACTTTTTGAATTATCCTGAAAAATCGAAAATACCAATTTGGATTGCACAAACAATATTGAAAAATTATCTGTGAACTCGATAACTTTCAAAAGAATGATCATATTCGATCGCGCTTTGACGCTCACTTTGAGGGACTAGAAAGACAAGTCGAGTTCGTTAACCAGATTTTTGTATTGAAAATGAAGGAGGGGCAGAACATTTTTTTGGACTTTTTTCCAAGACTCAAAAATTGAAAAAACGGTTTCTTGAAGTAGGTAAAACGTGAAACAATTAATCCTCATGATTTTTTTTATGAAAACAAAATTTTCAGATTTGTGGCATTCAAAAAAAAAAGGCAAAAGAAAAAAAGGTTTCTTCTTGACAGCCGTACAAGACCGTTAATACAATTTTTTTAATTTTCTCTAAAAATGGAAAATTCCAAATTTGATAGCACAAAAAATAATGAAGAAAAATCTCTGAACTCGATAACTTTCGAATGAATAATCAAGTTCGATTGTATTCTTGCACAGGTTCCCAGGTACCAAAAAACAGGTCCAAATTGTTTACATAAAACATTTCCACAAGTTTGTTCTCAATCATTTTTCGATAGGGCATGTAGTTTTTTTTTCTTCTGCAAGAATAGTCTATAAATTAAAAATTTCAGTTTGAGAACAAAATCGTTCTTCGAAAGAACATCTGCAAATTTTGTTTAATTTTTTTTCTCATGAGATAGATAGTTTTGGTAATTATCGAAAAAAACAACATTTGGAATAAAAGTCAAGTTTCTAGCAAAACCTAATGAGATACAAAGAAAAGTTTGGAAAGAAAAACTGTTATTTTTTAAGGGGCTTTTTTTAACTTTGAACCTTTGTCGTTATTGTTTCCAGCCATTTTTTTTCGAAATTTTCCTCAAAAAGGAAAGAGAAGAATAAGGATTTTCCAAACAGGCAACTTCCAGGAAACTGCGTGGCATCGTCGTTTTTTGCATGAAAGTCGGAACAGAAACATTTTACAAATTACTTCCGATAATTTTATTTCGTAGAGATCAAAAATTTTTTAGATTTAAAAAATTTTCAAAAGATTACATTCTAACTGCAGATTTCATAAGTAAATTATAACCACCCACTTTATATGGTCCATTTACCTACCAAAAATATGTTGTAAATCGTCAAAGTGAATGGAAAAAGATCAGAAAATAGAAAACAGTCTACCGAAATCATGAAACAATTTTAACATTCTTTTATTGAATATTCTTAAGCATACAGATTTTCAAACGAATTCAATGTTTTCCGCGTTATAACACGAGACCTGCGCAGTAGAAAGTCAAGTAGTTATCGAGAAAAGTGAAACTTATTTTGTTGGTATACAGAAATATTGAAAGAAGTGCAGAATAAAAATTAATTATGGTTTCTGGATATACTGTTATAATCTCTAAATATAAGTTTCCATTAATTTTTGGAACTGCCCTTGTAGCAGCAACTGCGGCTTTCGTAAACAGGTATTAAACTGGTATTTTTTCTCTAATACGCGTGCAAAGTAAGTTCAACTCTAACCTCAAATTTTACATTTTTTATGTATATGCGTGAAATATCTATCATAATATATGTGTATCGATTCCTGTAATTGTTAACATTTCTTCTAATTCTAGTTATTGCTGATTACCTTTATTAAAAGGGTTTTCACCTTTTACTTTCTGATTATCTGACAAATCCCGGCTTTTGTCCCCCCCCCCCCCTTTTCCCTAGTACTGTTGTTTTCATATACCCTTTCTCTTTTATTTGAAAACGCGAATTCCGACATGGCTTGTTGGCAACCCTATCATGAAAGAGATTTGGATTCAGTGAATATAAAATTTTAATTTGTTCCTTTAGTACCTTCCATTTAATAATGTATGTTGAAAATAGAACAAATGAGTTACTTCTTAATTTATGTTAAATAAAGTAATATTTGATTCCTCTCTTATCTATTATTAACGTATTACATGAATTTCAGCAATTTGCATTTATTTTCGTTTTTTTCCCGTCTACCTTTACATTCAATACTTAATAACCTTTTGTTTATTTGATAGGGCCAAGTAACTTCCTAAATGAAAATACGGTACAATATTTTATTTTGCAGAGAATACTTTATAGCCAAAATCAGGGAAGAGGGTAAACAAGCATTCGAGAACAATGCAGAAGATGTGAGCATCTTCGAGGAATTCAGAGAAAATATGAGGAAAAACTGAAAAAATTAAAGTTGTTATTTCGATTTTATTTCTTTTCTAGACAAAAAAAATAATATGTATTAATGTGTTAAAATTTTTTAATGGTTCCCATTGTATATAAGTTTTTTATGTACAATAACATTCTAGTACAAAATTTTTTGTAAATATATACAAATGCAGGGTCCCAGCTCTTTCCTTTTTCTGAGTTTTTCCCCTTTTTGTCCTTCAAACTTTTTAAATCTCCTAAAATATCCAAAACCGAGCATTTCTGTGAATCATGAACAGAAATTTAATTTATTAGAAAACAAGACGCTTTAAAAACTAGGTTCAATGACGATAAAGAATCTAATTGATCCTAAAACGATTTATTTGCTAATTTTATTGACTTGAAGGACATCATCAGCGAAGACATGTCAATCGATTTAACGGGGGAATAGTTAACATAAAAGATGAGTTGAATATATGGTTTCACATAAAAAACATCTGATAATCTGTTGAAACTGAAACATTTCAAAATTTTGTTCCTGAAATCCCCAAGAAAGTTGTAAACAATAATATTAGATGAACGGTGTAAGTGAAATATACTTTGTTCAACAAATCAGGGTTTAAGTGGGGAAGAATAAATTACAGAAAGAAATTGACAAGAATGAGGAACCAAAACCCATATGTGACGTGCGCCGAAGAAAGGGGGCTTACTCTGAAAAGTGAAATTGTTCAGGGCAAGCGGTCAAAGTCGACCCGATACACGCGACTTGTGTGAGAGAGGGAAACAAAAAACTAAATTATAAGCAATAATAACGCTCGAAATTTATTTTCGATTGTTTCAATAAAAAGAGCAACTCATAAAGGATCAGAAGGTGTAAAAATCTCGATTTCGATTTTTCTAGAGTAAGCCCCCTTTCTTCGGCGCACGTCACATATACTGAAAAAATACATTTAATAAAAATGAGTGCAACTTCGGATTAAAAAATTTTGAGCCCCTAGGCCATGACTTCTTGTGCCCCCTCCCCCCATTATATTCAAGACTGTTGATATGGGATTATTTTTCATTAAATGATAGCTAAATTCATTTTTTCTACTAATATATACATCTAGTTATTAAAAATAGTAGAACGTGAAATTCTGAGATGAACAAAGCAGCAAGAACTAATTAATATTCAGTATTAACAATCAATATCCTACTTCAATTACGTTTCCAAGGGATAGTGGATAAAACTCCCAGAGACAAATCTCCCACAAATTTGAAGTTGGCTTTTTGCATGAAAAAATTCATTCAAAAAAGTGACTATCCAGATAACGAAAAGAAGAAAAATTGAATCGCGAATAAAAAGTAAGTGCACATAGTGGTTGCTAGGGATGATAACATTTTTGAATGACTTGTTTCATGCAAAAAGACAACTTCAGATTTGTGGGAGATTTGTCTCTGGAAGTTTTGTCCACTATCCCTTTTTTTTTAAAGAAGTAGACAAAGTGTCGACACCCCGCTAGGCTCCTAATTTGCGATAGTATAATTCCTTTCAAATTAAATTGGCACTTTTTATATAAAGTAAAAGTATAAGAAAAGTCTAAGGGATCCAAATCCCCAATGGTATAATTTTGAAATACAATTGATTCTTTGTTTTTAAATAGTAACAAGAATCTGAGACGCTCGCTGGGTATTATAGTATCAATATCTCATCAAAATGTAACAAATTTCTAGAGGCCTGCTAGGCTCCTGATTTCCGAAGATATAATTTTTTTGAAATTCAATTGATGCTTTTTTCAAATTTTTCCTGCCTTGGTACACACAATATTTTTCTCAACGTCATATCAGCATCAATTTTTATGAAAAACGTATGTTCCAACCTTGTGTTAGCAGAAATATTATGAATGTTTTCTCTGCCGAGCAAGGTTTCAAAAAGGATGAATAAAGTCTGGGGATTTTTACAATCTATATTGTCATCTAATTTTTTTCAGTCGATCATTGTTGCATAAAAGAATTTTGTTGAACCTTCTTTTTAATTTGATCCATCAAATCGTCTTCTGAGAATACAAGAGGCCAGGCTACGTGTCAGTCAGATATTTCTTGGTCAGCCAGAATCTGGAGACGCCATAAAAAGAAGAAAGAAGATCTTTGGACAGGATCACATCTTTGTTTTGCTGAAAAAACTTTTTATTGTGTATTTCATTATGTTCTCTGATCTGGTATTAATTTTATCCAGTCATGCACATCTGTTTTTAAAAATCTGCATTTTTTTTCGTCTGCGAATTGAATCAGGAAATAATGGTATTTTTCTCTTCTTGAAAGTGTTAGCAAAGAAAAATATATTCTACCAATTGCGATTACCTTGGAACAACCTTCGATTTTTAGGACGTGCGGGTTCTCCATTACCTATTCGTTTTTGGTTAATCGATGACATTCTAATAGGCATCTTAACTGCTTACACATGAAAAATCTTACGCCACTGTTCTCAATGCATTAAAAATCCCATATATTTCCTTAAATTTCGCTACTCAAGAAAGAAATCAACATTTGTAATCTGAGATACTCCACAAGCGGCGTAATTTTATCGAGATTAAGTATCCCATATTTTACATCAGGGATTGGGCCTCGGCGATCAAAAGGTATTGCGCAAATCCTTGGAATTTCATTCAACGTTTGAATGACATTAAGTGTGATGCGAAATAAAATTAGGTAATTCTTATTTTCAAGAAAATAATAAAATTTAGTAATAGGCGCCCAGGAGCAAGCTTTGAAATGTATATGAGTAAGAAGTTTAGAGATGATGCACTTCAACGGAATAAATTATCCTCGAATCATTGATAGTTTCTACACTTCTGAATCACATCTGATCTAAATTTTTTATGCACCAATAAAAAATGTATTGCCTCATTAAATTGTAGACCCATTCCGTTCTCGAGCCGGATCTCTTCCTGATAGCGCAAAAGTGTTCCAATGATTTTTTCCACTCAAATCCGGATGAAATAAATGAAACAAAAACTGTTTTGCATAAATGATGACATTAATAGTAAACAAGGCTTCTTTAACAATTTTTTTCGCTCTTCCATGTTCGAAAGATATATTATTATGGCGTTTTAAAATGCACTATTAAATTTCTGAAAACTATCTAATGGTCGAGTTTTTTCCAAAAAGTAGTCCAGAGAACAAGATGTATGAGATGGGCAATTTCCAAATTGATTTCAATTTTGGTTTCTGCAATTTGACCAAATCAAATTTCTGAATAATGCAATAACTTCTATACGTTTCAATAAATATGTGTGTTTTGGTGTACCTTCTTTATGGAGTTGAAAGGATTTTTACCTAAAGAACTTTTTGTTTTGCACGAACATGTGTTTGAACTTTTTTTTAAATTATAGTTTATTATTGTGAAGGATGAAAACTGATTTTGGCAGGTTCGATGAGTCAAAACGGTTCGGAAAAAGTTTTACAAATGTGCAAAATTTTTCATTCTATATAAAAAAAGGTCAAACATGTAATCCAAAACATTTTTCTGTTTTTGAAAATTTGTTTGGAATTTTTTTTCTTGGAAGGAAATGTTTCTCTCCACTTTCAAACATCCCATTTGTCTCCAAAATTTATGTCAACTTCAGGAGAGGTTTTTGCTGGAGGAAATTTTGCTTGCGGGAAATGTTTACCCTCTTTTTTTTTTGCTTCAGACTTATGAATAGTTAATCAATTTTAGGATGCTGGTAACGTAAAGTAAATAGATAATAATGAATGCTTTTTTGGTAGCAATTCGATTTATCGGGTTTGTTATTTTGGAACGTTTATTAAGCAATTACACATCAAATATAATGTACTGTGACAATTTAACCTGCACCCAATTGAAAGCGATAAAAATCCATAAAACGCAGAATGGCGCACCGACCTCTATTTTTTTTTGCATTTTTAGTAGGGAATTCTATCAAACCACTTGACGTTATTCAATATTAGAGTTTTGCAATTTCAAATGACTGAAATTTGGAATTCTTTGAAACTCCTAGTTTTAATATGTGAAATATCAAGTTTGGAATATTTGATAATATTCCGCTTGCAATACCAAATACTGAAATTGTTTAATGTTCGAGGCGTCGAACTTTTGATCGGAATAAATTTTTAAATCATTTATTGAGTCGGTCCCAACGGATTTACTGTTCAAAACATCTTACAAAATCAGATATTTGAAGTTCAAACGTTAAATATTGTGTGCTCTACTGCGACAATATTTCGGAATATAATTGAGGACATGAATATCAATAACTGTACAAGTACAGAATTTCTCCAAAATTTTCATCTTCAAAATTAAACTATTCCAAAAACAGCATCCAAGGTTCCAACGGTTTCTATAATTACTTTGAATATTAAAGAATTTCATATTAAAAATCATTGAAATTGAACAATTAAGAATCGGGAATCGTTTGAATTGAAGAATTTTTTATTTCAAATTCTGAGGATTGAACTTTGCCAAAAAAATGCTACAAATTACAAACCTCTAAAATATGAATCTTGATAATTAAGCAATTTTCAGATCTATATTTTTCAATCAAAGAATTTCGAATCGCAACTCTTCAAAATTAGAGAGCTTTGAATTTTTCATATTTCTAATCCGAAAAATCTGGAAATTTTTAATGTACAGTTACGAATCGGGCATGTTTTGATATTTACATTTAGAATCCTGTAATTTTTATATATCATCTTATGTAAGATTTAAAATTGACTCTTGACTTCTCATTTCCGAAATCATTAAAATCCTCTAAATTTTAAACTTTCAATTTTAACTTTTGAAAATTGAAGGTACTCAAATTTGAATTTTTTTTCAAATTTTCCAATTTACATTTGGAAATCAGGCAAGTTTCAATAATTTTTTCATTTTAATGATTTACCTTCAAAATTTTATCGGTTTCAAAGATTCAGATTTAAAATTTTTACTCCCCATTCCCTAAATCAAAAAAACATGGGATTTTTAACGCATGCATCGCTCAAATTGGAAGATTGGTAATTTTATAATTGCAAATCATTGAAACCGGAAAATTTCAAATTGCGAATTCTCAAAGTCGGACTAATCCGAAGGATAATGTTTCAAATTACATACCCCTATATGCTACATCTTGAAAATGATTAATTTGCAACTCTATACTATTCAAATTCCAGAACTTTCGATAATTGTAACTCTTCATAGTAATTGTAGAACTCTGAATCCTTAATGTTAGAAATTAAAGAGTTTTTAATTTTTGAAATTTTCAATGAAAAATTGGACAAAATTTCCTGTTTTTCAATTCAGAGTTCTTTTATTGTTATGATTCATACATTAAAATTTTCATTAATCTGGAAGATGTCTTTTGAGAACGTATAAAGAACACTTCTACTTATATAGAGAATCCAAGTTCGCGTAATAAAGAAATAATAAGAATAAGAGATACTAAATAAGAAATAATTTTGTTTTTTCCACTAATATTAAATCAACTTTCAAATCTTCTTCTTGCATCTGACTACATATATTGAACATAAAATACATTCAGTGAATTTTTCGATAGCAGTGAAATGATGGTAATAAAAATGGTATTGTAAACGTATTTAAGTACCCTTGACACGCAATTAATAATTATTCTTTGCATATAATACATTGCATACATAGAATATTTCTGAAACTCCTCTTTTTGAAACATAAAAGTAGATATTTTTGACATCATGAATCGAGCATAAGTTGCTCATATTTGATTGAATTGGATTACAAATATTATAACTTGAATTTAAAAAAAGGTAATTTCTACGTGATAGCATTTGAGTCCATGTTCTTTGAATCGACTTGATTTACAAACGAAATTTCTGTCATTTATTGTATATAAAAACTGGATACGTATTGTTGAATCTGTTATGCAATCCATCATACTGACATGTAGAGATCCGGATTGCGGTCTTCCAATTGAAAAGCAAATAATTTTGCGTCATCGTAACGAATGCAGATCAAAGATACACAACCTTTAAATGTTCAGGCAACACAAAAACTAATTAATGCTATGGAATTACGAATCATCGAGAATGTGTAATATTTGTATAATTAATTTCGTTCAAAATTGCTTTCAAGGATAGAATAACACTTGAATGGAAGTTACTTAGGTAGTTATGTTTCGGAGACTCAGCAAATAGAAGAAAAATTAAAACACAACTATGAGTATAATAATTAGCATAAGTGGAACGTCAAATTGAACGCAATAAAACCGGATCATGGATTTTTTTGAAGCCTTTTTCGGCTTATAAAAAACTTCAAGTTTCATTCAGAATATTTGTTTCCCTTTGAGATGAGTTCCGGCTATCGAGGGCATACAGTTTTATCATACAAAAAAGTTTTTTTTTCTGTAATCCTTTGTTTCAGCTATTCCATTCTCGATTCCTGCAATAAAACTTTCTTGTAGCAGACAACCTTCGGATGAGATCCTAAATATGTAGTAAAGAAAAAAAATGCGAACGCAGTTCGAATGGCATTTGTTAGATGGGAGACGTATTAAATATATTTCCTCTTCGCAAACAAAATTTACTGTCTGTCGTAAACTTAGAAAAACGAGCTTGGTTCCAGTTTATTTAATGACATACGCATCTTGCTAAGAATGCACTAATGCAAATTAATGGGTAACGAATGTTTTTTTATAAATATATTATAAGTGGAATCTTCACAAAGGCGATGTTTCTAAGTTAATTGAATACATTGTCTTAAAGAGTTGTAATAAAATCACATTTCAGAGTGAATTAGCGATGATCTTGACCAAAAATATTTCTGTCTACTACTACCATTGATCCTTATAAATATTGTAACTCGAATGGAAAATTGTTGTTTGAACCTCTGGCGTACTATACACTGTAAAAAAAGTGGTTGAAAATTACCACATTAATCAGTGGACATGAAAATACCAGTGATTACTGTGACACTTTTACTAAAATATTTGAAAATTAAATTGACACTTTAAAATCATATACAGACGGGAAAATTCTCGTAACCCCGCTTTCAGGACAGTTGAATTTTAGGCTTTTCTTGTAAAAGTTAACCATAAAATATCTCCTACAAATATGAACTTTGCATTTTGCATAAAACAATAACACTATGCTTATGATTTTGCAATGTTTCGAATTGAATAGTTTCAGGTTGAAAATCCGAAAATTCCACACTACAATTTTTTTCACTTCTATAGTTTTAATTTGGGAGGATTTGAGATTGAATATGTTCTGAACGAGGGAGTTGATAAATTAATGATTTTGAAGTATATCAATCCCTGAATTAAAAATTGAAAATTTTTGAAGACAGTATTATTTCAAAATAATAGAATTAAAATTATGTAATTTCTGATTCAAAACACATTTCAAATTTTCAATTGTAATGTAATTTCTTCTATGTTCATATTCGACAAATAGTGATTAAAATTTATTCAATTTCAAATTAAGACTTTGAATGCGTCATCAATGTCTATTTTCAAACTTTGAGCGGAAAATTCTGATACATTAAAAAACCTTCCCATTCGGGATTTCAAATCTAAAATTATTCAAGCGTGAACGATTTTCATTCGAGAATCCTATTCTCCCAATTTGAAATTGTTGTTTTTTATGAAATTTCAATCTGCAATTATTGAATATTGAAAGATAATAATTAAAAATTATTCAACACTTCATGATTACATGATTAATTAAAATTTTCTGATTTGTAAATTTTTTTAGTATAATTCCTACAATTTTAATTTAAAGTCATATTTTCAAATTTTTGAACGCTTTGAGCTGAAAAATGTTTTCTTTTTTGGCATTGCTGATGAGTGATGTCCGCCCGTCAATCGTTTTTGTTTAATGGCGCACTTCAAGCGTAAGAATGGAATTACAAAATTCTGGTGAAATTCCCATCTTTAAGGTAAAACTCTTATGGTAAAAGTCCTACAAATATTGTAAAATGGCACTGCGATTACTGCAATTTCACATTGAATTTGTGGAATTAACGCATTATGTGTATAGAAATTGTTCTCAATTTTAAGAATATAAGACATTTGTATTCGATTTCAGACACAAAGTGAGTCTATTACTGGAAGAATATTAGACTGGGCGATTGTTTGCAATCAACATTTGAACGAATAATTTTAACTTTTCCAGATTCTTAATTATTTCCTCTCATATTTAATGAAAAATGTGATTTTTAACAACTAATCATTGCAAATCATCAAAACTATAGACGACACTTCTTCATCATATTCTTTCTTACATTGTGAATAATTTCTTTTATTCCTCCAATAAATGATAAATTTATCCGATCCGTGTGACGCAAACAAATGCCGTGATGCGCATGTGCCACTATACACTGCTACATACCACTCTCAGCGGGGAGTGGAGGATAACGCATTTAACTAAAAAAATAACTAAGAATTTTTATGAAGATTTTGGTATATTTTCCAGATAAGATCATGACATAAAATGTGTATAAGTACAGGAATGTCACTCTCTAAACTATCTGCAATCTGGAATCTCCACCATCTGCAAGCAGAAGAACGTAAGAATTAACTATCTTGGCACTACTTCTTCCAATTGAAATTGTAATTGGGATTTTTTTTTCAGATAGAGCTAATAATATGACATTCATGACAGATTCAGTTTTCAATTAATTCATCATATTTTTTTGAAATGTACAATAATCAAGAATAAAGGTTTTACAAAAGAATAATTTACATACCACTTATTTTCCGGACCTCCAGTCAGTTTTCTGTAAAGAAAATAAAAACTAAGTTCATTTTTGATGTATAAAAATATATATGGAAAATTTAATATTTTTGGTTCCTAAAAATCAGTGGTAGTGACGAAACTAAGTGTGCATCATCGTAATGTTTCAAAACACAAGCCTCATCATTTTAACTATCTATTAATTATTGTAAGTTTCACATGAATGGAGGATCGCTTACCTTCTAATTTTACTTCTGCTTTGTATTCTTCAACTTAATAGACAGATTTTTTGTCTTCCACCAATCTGGAACAAAATAAGGAGTATCATCAATAAATGTTGCATCAAACAGGTCCCCATTCTTGTCATGAAAAAATGATCACCTCTCATTTCGCAACATAAGGGATGTGAAAGCTAAACTACCAAACAGTTCTGCAGATTCGTTCCATTTTGAAGAAAAAAAACATGGAAGAATGTATTTTGCAAAGAAAACTGCATGAAATATTGGATTATGAGAAAGTGTCGGTTTATAAATACATGGTCAGCAAACATTTTCCTGCTGTATAGCTTATAAATTTCAATATTTTGAGACCGATTTGTTTTTCTACACTGAAAAAAATTTCCTGAATTTTACTGCGCTGAGCAATGTGAAACAATTGGGACCCACGCTGAACGTGGTAATGTTTAGCTCGACTGTCACATTACAGTGTTCGCGGTTATAACCTACCTGTACGAGAATTTGTATATTTTTAAAACAGTATCAGCATAGACGCATCATGTCACTATTCTATATTTCAGTAAATATTTTATTAGATACTGTTAATTGAATATGAATCGAACAACCTGCAATAAGAGAACAATACAGACTCCACGGAGAGCATCAGCCTGATGTGTTCAACGCGCTGATTATTTGCATCAGTCTGTATTCAACGCGCACGCGCCAGCTGGTAAAATTACCAGAAGAAGTAGAAATTTACATTGCTCAGTGCAGGGAAAATGCATCTAGTATTTTAAGACACGCGCTGATCGAGGTAAAATCACATCGAAGCTGTAAAGTGACAAAGCCGTCGTAAATTTACTATGCTGAAGAATGTGATTTTCAAATGGAAAATTCCCTGAAAGTAGTAATATTCAGAAAATGTTTTTACAGTGTAGAAACTTTTGTCGACAAACAACGTAAGTTAGAGGTGATATTCCTTTTGAAAAATCTAAACATAAGACTGTCACATTTTTCCTGATCATGCATGCTGACAAAGCAATGCACCGGTCAGCTGGATACAACTTTTCAACAAAATAGCCGAATTTCGAACCCAAAACATAATTATTTTCTACCAAAAAATGAAACAGTAACATTTTTAGTCTAAAAAACCAATTGAAAACAGATAAATTAACTTTTACTGAAAAAGATGAATTGTCAACGAAAATTTGAATAATCAAATTTTGAATCAAAAAAAGGGATGTTTAACTATACAAATGAATTTTCAACTAAAACTATGGATTTTCAATTGGAATAACTTCAATTCTTAGTTGAAAAAAATTACTCATAATAGAAAACTTACTTTCGACAAACGAAAAAAACTAACTTTCAAACAAATTATTTCGGTTTGACACAAAATGAAATTGTAGATGCTACACTGAAGTAGATCAATTTTAAACCAGAAAGCCGAATTTTTAATTGAAATGATGAAGATTTAACTAGAATAGTTCAATCCTTGACGAAGAATTAATTTTCATGAAATTTTTTTTTCTTCAACAAAATTGTTGAGATTTGAACTCTAAAAATGGAAAATGTTTTAATTTATTACTTGAATTGTTAACGGTAAAAACAAAATGTGTGAAGTTTCAAGAAAATAATTGAATTTTCAATTCAAACAGACAAATTTTGAGCTAGAAAACATCAATTTTCCACTAAAAATGAAGCAGTTAAATTTTCAATTGAAGAAATTGATTTTCTACAGAAAGGCAAATTTTCCACGAAGTGCATAATTTCTCAAAGGAAAAGTTTGATTTTCAAATTCAAAAATCAATGTTCAGCTAAATACTTGAATTTTCACCGAAAAAATATGAATTGATTTTTAACAAAGTAGTTACAATTTCAACCATAGGTGAATAAAATGAAAAAGAGAGGACTTTGACATTGTGACAAATTTTAAATTGAAGGAACGGTTTTTAAAAATCCTCTCTCCTAAATCCGAATTATAATTAGTTTAAAAAGTTCAGGTTCCACGTAAAAAATCCCCTGTTCCAAGTGAAATTATACTTCTTCACCGGAACTCCCTGCCCCAAAATAAAATATAATTATTTTCTGAAATTCCCTGTCCCAAGTCAGATAAATGAGGAAATGCAAATAAAACGTGATAAATACATTTGTTTTGAAAAAATGAAGATAATAATTCTTTCTGTGGGTTTAGCTCATGACGTATGGATACATTTAAATATTTTGAGAATCAGATTAAAGGACCGTTACATCCTTTAATTCAAATGATAAGATCTCTTTTTGGATCATAAAAAAGAAGCAATGTCAAACTTACAACATTTTTTCGTTAAATTTTCCTGGAAACGTAATATTTTCTGCGCAAATTTACGTGAAAGAATTCTTTGTAGGACCATTAGAAGCATTCACAATGAATAATACTGTTGAAAATTCTACAAAATCTTTTGCATCAGGATTTGGCACCTCAAACACTTAAAAAAATTGATCATTTTTTCATCTTAAAACATAGTACTCTGGGGAGGAATTTTAATTGCATGAAAAAAAGAACACCTAGCCATCAACAAAACACAAATTACAAATGAAAGTGACACTCACATTACGTAAGGACTTTCCAGACGTATGGTGCAAAGAAACCTCTCTTGTATTTACATTCGTCAAAAACTTTTCCATGATTCTATTGCTAATAATCCATGTTTTCTACAACACATAGGTGATTATGTAATTGTTAGGCTTGAATTTAAAAAAATATCTTCCCTGCTGTTTCAGAATTCAGGACGTTTACTAAATTCATCAACTTCACTTATGTTGATATTAGTCTCATCATAAAATGCACTCGAAGAAAAACGATAATTGAATTTAAAAAAAAAAAAAAGGATTACCTATGTTTCAATTCCTCTCTTTTCGCCAATGTTGAAATCATAGCAGTGTAGTATTTGTTGAAGTTTCTGTCAATTGTATTCCAAGAACTGCATTCTCTTCTTCTGTAAACATAAATTTACTTGAGCTCGAATTACGTATTGGACTCCTGACATTTGTTGTTGTGTTTAAGATCAGATAGGAGCGAAAGACATATGCTAAAGTGTCTTCAATATAATTCAGTTGAACTATGAAATCATCATGTTGAGGAAATTAGATAATATTTATGATATTTCATCAAACCAACCAGTGGCTTCATGATAAAATTGCTCCTCCAGTGGTTAGGGGGAAGTTTTAAGCTCCCGAAAAACAGTAGTTAATCATAAAAAAAAAGAAATTACGTCTCTGGCTTGAAAACTTCACATTTTGGATCAAATATCTTTTTCCTTCCAAGTTCATATTTTGTTCGAAAATGCAACTATCTGGTTGGAAGATAATCTTTCCCAGTAGAAAACTAATCATCTTGGTAGAGGATTTAACTTTTGCAGTTGAAAATTGGATTCTTGTGTTTGAAATAAGATCATTTTGTTAAAGTCATTTTTTTGGATTGAAGATTAAGGTTGTACTGGAGCGAGAGCCAAGTGATCAGAATTTGATAAAAGTTTATGAACTTATAGTTTGTGGCAGCGCGTGGATTGCTACTCTTTTTCCCTCAGAAAAAATATTCGTAGTGATAGGATAGACGCGAAAATAAACTATATTGTGGAGTATGACTACAAAATGCAGTACGCGAAGTTTCGGAATGATTTTATTGTCAGGAGAAAAATTACACGGGATTTGATTGGCAACTTTACGAAATTCGAACTTGTACTCGAGAATCATGGCAATGCCTTTCACGTCCCTCGCTTGTTATTGTTTTGAAACAAGCATCAAATCTTGAGTGAGAAGGATGCAGCAACCATTAGAACAAAAAAGACAGTTGAAGCGACATTGCCAAAAATTATGCGTGTTATTGTCGATATTTCTAAGAACGATATTAAAGGATTTTTTTCTTTTATATTGTCCGCAAATAAGTTTCATGAGCTTAGAACGCAATATCTTTATAAAATAATTGAAAACTCGCAGTTCGATTGAAATAAGAATTTAAATCCGTTTAATTTTCATTGCGTGCAATTGGCAGCAGATCTGAAATGGAATGCTGCAGGATAGGGCACAGTAATACCACAATGAAAAAACTAAATCTCGCTCCAGTACAACCTTAATATGTTGCAGTAAAACATTGAACTATTCCATTCAAAATTTGTGATCTTCGGTTTGAATAATAGTATATTACACTACAAGTGCTGAAAGTAAAAATTCTAGCATTAATTTCGTTCATGTTTCATTTATCTTTATAAATATTTAGTTAATGTATTACTTTTCAAATTATATTCACGAATTGAGTATCGGTGCGCACGAGTAAGTTTTTTCTCCCGGTGTAGGTTTCATTACCCGAAAAAATCGACTTTTTCAATTTCCAGATAAAATTGAACCATTTTTACAAAAGACTGAAGTCGAACAGTCAATGAGATAATTATTTAGTATACGCGTGCAAAAAATTATACCAAAATATTCAACCGTTCGGCCGTGAAATTTGCTACCGTTTTTTGGGAGCCTGAAACTTCCCTTCAACAATACTGCAATCTACTCACAGCACTTCATGCTTTTGTATGACGTTTCAACGCTTTTCTGAGAAGATTTCTCCCTAGCGAGTTCAGATCATTCGATTGAAATCTGTAAAGAAAAAAGGAACGTTGTAATTTCCCCTTAACAACTCGAGCTGTTAACGTAATATAATCTTTCAATTCAGATAGGAGCGAAAGACATATGCTGAAGTGTCTTCAATATACTTAATTCAGTTGAACTATGAAATCATCATTTGAATAGAATTAGTTTGTTTAAAGAGTTTCAGGGCTTTAACAAACTCTCACATGGAAGATGTATTAAGGGGACATTCTACCCAAGACAGTTTTCTTCCATATTTTCATTTCAATTATATAAAGAATGTGCCTGCAAAAGGATATGCCCTGAAAATGAATGTATGGTGCTGGAATCGCGGATTGACTGTCAATTGTGCTATTGGTAAGCAGTGTCCCTTTATATCTTCAAACGCTTTTTTTCTAGAAAGCATATTTTTGAAACTGGTTGACACGATTACTCAAAAAGTGCTCTGAAATTTCACCACTTTACTTGGCAAATACATAGTTATGGTCGGTACTAAGATCATGAAAAAATCATTTGTTTAAATATTTTTTTCTTACAATAAACAATAAAAAACAGGGAAAAAATCATAATTTGGCATAAACAGGTGTTTAAAATTGTTTAAAAACAAGATATTAAATTTATTCTAGTACCGACCATAGCGACCAGTTTACTGAATACAAAGAATGTGACTTTTTGTGTTTCGGATAATTTGAACGTGCAAAATTATGTCAACCGGGGAGCAACTTTTTTCTGCAGCCTTAACTTCAGGAATCTGCCAATGCAATTCAAATGAATATTTTATTATTATCAAAATTGTAATTTGTTGATAAAATCACGTTGTTCAACAAGCAAAAAGTTTCATACCAAAATATTTAATAGTTTTTCTTTTACAACTCAAAAAAGTGGTTAAATTATAGAATAGGTGGCAACCCCCTATATTTCCTAGAAAAAATTTTTTTATCGAAATCAAAGTACTGGAACATGAAATTGAAGTAATTTTCAACTAATTTATGAGAAAAAAAAGCACCAAAATTACTGTTCATTCCATAAATATAACATCTCAAATATGGGTCTATTACAAATTCAAATTTCT
>WSXT02205285.1:0-18278 GCA_011762715.2 Neuroterus valhalla
AACTGGCAGTTCTGTTGTTTTTTGGAATGAAAGTTCATTCTAAGGAATTTTGAGGGCCTCTTGCCCGTCGCCAGGTTTTGTTTTCTTTTTAGCCCCCCCCCCCCCCCCCTCACGGAGTCTATCTTAGCTATTTTTCAGCCCCTCACCTCCAAGAAAAGAAACGTGTTTCTTTATGGTAAACCTTTTTAAAAAAATTATTCATATAAACAAAGTTTAACATTTTCATTCATTAAGTCATCAGATTGAATGAAAGTTGAAACTACACATGCATGTAAAGCATCTTTTACAGGCAAACAATTCTCTCCAGCTTTTTGACAATCGAGTACACATTATGAAAATTGCGCGGCCTTTCAGAGTAGAATAAAAGTATATATGAAAGTAAAATCACGTACCGCAGATGAAACCCCTCCTATCCTTTCTCTTCTACCATGGGGCCTATTGTAATCTTTCAATTGTTGCTGTCAATTGTATGAAATAAATGAAAAAGCCAATTTTTAACCCAATAACTCAAAGAATACAAAAATTTCCGAATGATGAACTATGGTTTTCTAAAAAACCCACAAATTGTCTTTTAACCATTTTTTAGTAGTACTCGTGGTTTTGATTTACTCATCGAAAATGCTATGAATGAAGTAATTAATATCTGAGCGCGAATCGCGAGGTTTAAAATGACAGCGCGAAGCGCAAGTCAAATACATTTTCGAGCAAGAAGCGTGAGATTCTGCAGACGCGCTAAAACTTCCGTGCGCAGCGCGTGATAAAAATCAACGGAATTTTTTTCTAATGAGAATATGTTTTTAAACTGTAAATGCGAGTTTCTATTTTAGGTAAAAAACTGATATTTTCAATGTTTAAAAAATATGATGTCGATTATGACTAACCTACGACTTTCAATAAAGAGTACAACAACTGTCAGTCGACAGACAGAGATGAAGTTGTGTATAAATTAAATTTAGATATAATACATATGTTTCTAAAACCAACCAACTTACTTGTCACTAATTTTATATTAAAGAAACTTTTTGTGGCAACTGTGCTGATGGTTTTCACTTTCATTTTTATTTCCGTTCAGGGATCAGCATCTGTCCAAGATGAACATTAGTTGTCAGGATCCAACCCCATCTGGCGTTTCATTTCGACGGAGAGAAGGTGCTGACTCAAGAATTTCTTAGCCTTTCAGCATCCTTTCATTTAATACCACACCCACACCCTTCCTTCTTCATCTTAAAACTATTACTTCTAATGTAGAACCAATTTTATTTTTCACCGCTGCTTTGCTCCAAACTCGTGGAACCCAGTTAAAATAACGACAGGTTAATGAAGCGAATTCAATCCATATCTGTAATTAAAATCGTGGCTTCCTGAATCAAACTGACGGATTTAATTTATATAAGAAGGATTCAATTTGCTCCAGCATGAAAGATTACTAATTATTGTTCCATCATCTATAAAGAGGAGTTATATACATTTATAGCACTGTGTGACTTAAATTCGTAACTTAAATAAGTAACGCCTATCCGTGACTTAAACAGGTTATTACGGCACCGTGCTTATGACCCTCGCTGACGCTCGGGCCCTAACTTCACGGTGCTGTACTAACCTATTTTAAGTCATGGATAGACGAACCGTAAGTGCGAATTTAAGTTAGTCAGTGCTATAAAATGTTGTACGATACTTGAGACTTAAGTTGCCCATTTTGGCACGGCGTGATTATCACCCTCGCTCCGCTCGGGCGCGCTAACTACACGCCGTGCCAAAATGTGCCACTTAAGTCACACGTATCGTAATGTACTATTATTTCATTACTTTATCTCATATGTGCCAAACAGTTTACAGGAAACCGATTATATTCACTTATCTATTTTAAAAATGATTATCACCTGTCTGGTACAAAAACAAAAACAATACTCGTATGTTTCAGTTGAAGCAAAAAGTTATGGAAAGTTAAAATCGTGACAAAAAAGAAGGGAAAGTGGAAAGCGTAGGGACAATTCTTCACAAAACCTACGACTGTATTCTTCTGAAATTTTTTCAAATTGGATTTGAAAGATTAATCTTCTACAATAAAGGCAAACTTTCCCCAAAGTACATAAATTCTCAAAAAAATAGTGCAAATTCAAAAATGAATGTTCAACTAAATCCTTGAATTTTCACCAAAAAAGATTATTTGATTTTTAGCAAAGTAGTTACATTTGAAACCAGATGTGAATTTCAAATTAAAATAATGCACCTTCAACAAAAAAATTTGATTTTCAACAAAAATGTTCAACTTTTGACCAAGTAGTTGATTTTTGAACTTATAAAGGATGAACTCGCTGTCCTAAATCAGATAAATAGGGAAAAAGCAAATAAAACTAAGAGCATGATTCTTTCTGTATGTTTGGGCTATCATAGATTCGATTATTGAGTCAGCTAAAAAAATCTGAAAGAGGAACAAATTTGCAAAAGATATTTCTCTTATGATGGCAAAATAGTAATCCTTCCTCTTATAAAGTATAAATATGTATATTTAAAAATGTTCAAAATTAGACTGAAGGAATCATACATTTTCTTGATTAAACGATAAGATTTCTTTTTAATTTATAAAAAGAAACGGTAATTTCTCGTATTTTTACGGTTGAAGAATTTTTCATTGTCTAGGTTGAGCCAAGTAAATTCCCGGTCATTTCCCGGTTTTTCCCCTGTCGATAAAATCCCTGGTCAATTTCCCAGTCTTTCCCGGCCAAGTCGCCACCCTTTTAATTTAGAAAAGTATTCAGTATAAACAGATAAAAAATGTGATGGAAGGCAGATTGTTTTTCTTGCCCTAAAGGGTTCTCCAAGACCAGAAAGTTTGCGGATAAATAAGGATTGATGCTTTGAACAAGAAAAGCGTTCGATGAAGTAAACGTAAACTTTATCAGCAGGATGCTGACAGGGTGGAACAAACTTTTCGAGTTCAGTAATCAAACATCTATATCTCGAAGGTAGAAGAAACGCTGGAACCAATATTGCAGAAAATAAATCATAAAAGCTTCCTTCAACGCATTCTTTTAATAAAAATTCTCATAAAAATATCCTGAAAATATTCATTGGAACTCAAAAAGAATATTCCAAAATTTTCTTGTCATCCAAATCCTACATCAGTTTCAACATTATTGTTTTCATAATCTCTACTATTACAGGGTGACGATTCAGAGGACGATTTCCAATTCCCGGTCATTTCCCGGTTCTTCACGGTCAAGTTTTTCAATTTTCCCGGTCAACTAGAAGTAAAAATTTTTTATTTGTCGCAGAACCCAAACCTTTTTTCTTTTATTATTCATGACGTTCAATCTAAAAATCCTTTACCAAAACAGATCAAATATTGCAAAATAAATCAATTTTGTAAAGAATACTCGAATTTTTAACCAAAAAAATATCATTTTTTCACAAAAATTGGAAGAGTTAAACTTTAAATGATAAGGATTAATTCACGATTACAAAAAAGACGGATTTCCAAAAAAATTGTTCATTTAACAACCCATGTAATGAATTTCCAAATAACATTATGAATCTCCAACCAGAACAGTTGAATTTCAAAACAAGAAGATGAATTTTCAACGAAAAAGATCAATATTTAACTGGAGCACTTCGAATTCCAAACACAATAGTGAATATCCAAACAAGAAGACTAATTTCCAAATAGAAAGAATCATTTTATTAAGATGCACGATATTTTTAACAAAATAGTCGAATTTAGAAGTCGAAAAATAAATATTTTCAACCAAAAATGGAACAGTAACATTCAAAGTTTAGAAAACCATTATTAAACCAAGAATAAGTGTTTTGTACTAAATACCTGAAGGAGTTGTGTTTTTGAACAGGTAAATTAACTTTTACTGAAAAAGATAAATTGGCAACGAAAATTTGATTACTCAAATTGTAAATGGAAAAAATGGATGTTTAAATAAACAGATAGTTTTCTAACTGAAACTATGGAAAATAAATTAAATGAATTGAATCTCAAAAAAAAAAAAAAACTTATAACAAAAAAACTAACTTCAAACAAAAAAAAAACTATCTTTCAACGAACAAAAAAACTGAATAACAAACATATTATTACATTTCTACACAAAATGATGAAGAATCAAATGGAGTTGTACATTTTACCTGAAGTAATTGAATTTTTAACCAGAAAGACGAATTTTGAAACTGAAATGATGAACATTCAACTAGAATAGTTCAAGTTTTGAAAAAAAATTCATTTTCAATCAAAAAGTACAATTGTTCAACAACATGGTTGAAATTCGAACCATAAAAATGAAAATTTCAAACAAACATAAGAGTTTTCAACTAGATGAATGTTCGGCCTAAATGGAAAATGTTTGAATGTATAGCTTGAATTGTTAACCGTAGAGAAGAATTTTTAAGAAACATATCAACTTCCTAAAAGAAAGATAATTTTCTACAAAAAAATCGATTACAAAAAATTTCAACGAAATTATTAAATTTTCAATTAAAGAAGACAAACTTCCACCGATATGTCGAATTTTGGACTAAAAAAGATCAATTTTCCACTAAAAATGAAACAGTTATATTTTCAGTTGAAGTATTTGATCTTCAAACAAACTTATGAAATTTTAAGTATAATGATGGATCTTCAATTAAATAGATGTATTTTGAGCGAAAAAATCAATTTTTGACCATGAAGGTTCATTTTCTACAAAAAAAGCAAATTTTGCACGAAGTACATGAATTCTCAAAGAAATAGCTTAATTTTCAAATTCAAAAATAAATATTCAACTAAATACTTCATGTTTTACCAAAAAAAGATGGATTGATTTTTAACAAAGTAGTTACAATTTCAACCAAAGGTGAATTTTAAAACGAAATATTGCAACTTGAACCAGAAAATTTGACTTTCAACAAACAAGTTTAAATTTTGAACAAGAAGTTGATTTTTTGACTCAAAAAGGATAAAATTGTGGCGAATTTTAAATAGGAAGAGCGATTTTTTGAATTTCCTCCGTTTTAAATCCAAGTTATAATTATTTTAAAAAGTTCCCGTACCATGTAGAAAATTCCCTGTTCCAAGTGAAATTATACTTCGAAACTAAAACTCCCTGCCTTAAAATAAAGAGTAGAATTATTTTCTGAAATTCCTTGTCTCAAGTCAGATAAATGAGAGAAAAGCAAATAAAATGTGATATATACATTTTTTTGAAAAATGAAGATAATTATTCTTTCTGTAGGTTCGGCTTTCATCGATTATTCTATCAAATTTGAGGCAGCTAAAAAAATCTCACAGAGCTACAAATTTGCTACAAATTTTATTATTACGTTCTTTGGCTTAAGTCTTAAGACGATCTCAGGGTACCACGTACAACCTGAAGGCTCATCCGACCCTTTCCATTGTTTCATGACAACGTCGAGCTCGTCGAGACTCGGAAAGGGACTGTGCTCAACCTACGGCTCCCCTATCCTAGCGATGGCAAATACTCATCTCTGATACCTTTTTCAGTCGCAGGTAATTACAAAATATGAGATTATTCAATTCTGAATTTAGCCATTTTTAAATATTATATTCGAAATCAGTTCGAATGCAGGGAGCGTTTTTTTCACGTGATGATCCCCAGTAGGCCTAGTCTACTTGCCGATTAAACATGCATTTTTTTACATCTTGATTCAAAATAAGTTTGTTTGTTGAAAATTTATATTCAAGGATCAGAATTTCAACTATTATTCAGAATTTTTTTTTCTGTTAAGAATTCACTGTTTGATTGGAAAATATAACTATTTAGAAATGCAATTCTTTCTAGTTCGTGATTAAACAATTGTGCTATTTGGTCAAAGAGAACCTTTTTCGATCAAAAACGGTATTTTTGGCGTTGAGAAGTTAACTTATTTCTAGAGAATTTGTCTTTTTTGGTCAAAAATTCAAAAATTCGGTTAAATATTCACTTTTTTGTTTAGAATCAATACTTGTATGTTGAAAATGTAACTTTTTGTGTAGAGAAGCCTTTTTCTATAGGTATAGCAAATTTCTTCTTTCAAGTCGAAAATTCGTCAGGTTTTTGAGAGGACACATCCCATTCAGTTGAAAATTCAATTGTTTTGTAAGGACCTCGTCTTTTTGTCTTTGAACTTCAAGAATTTAGCAGAGCTTTCTTTTTCTCCTCGACAGAATACTCTTTTTGGGCTGAAAATTCAACTCTTTTGTTTTGAATTTGACTATTTTGTTGCAAACTGATCTATTTTATCGAGAAGAATCTCATTTCTAGAAATTCAACGGTTTTTGTAGGAAATTCATTATTTAAGTGCAAAATTCGACAATTTGCTCAAAATCCGTGTTCTTATCGATCAAAAATTCTCCTTGGTTGGAAATTCATCTCATTTGTATTGACTTTCACTTCTTTTGGAATACATTTTATAGTTTTTATTCGGGATTGCAACTGTTTAGTGGATAATGAATCTAGTTTAGTGAAATATTCAACTTTTTTTCGGAAATTAATTTTTCCTGTTGATCAATATTTTTTTGGTTGATGAATTGATCTCTTTTTCTTTAAATTCGTATTATTTGTAGGAAAATCTATGTTTCTTTTAAGGAACCACTTTGGTTGATGAATAAACATTTATCTTTGTCGCTCATGAATTCCCCAATTGGGTTAAAATTTTGTTCCTTTCTTCACTGAGAAATCTTTCATGATTGAAAATTCAGTAGAAATTTGATTTTGAACATTGAAATATAGTTGTATTGTTATTAGTCAGTAATATTTTTCTCGAATCTGGAAAATAATGTTCAATCATCTAGTAAAAGCATCTGTCGACATATTTTTAACCATAAAGAACTCTATTCATTTACTTCCAGAAAGTTGATCAAAATAAATAATTGTATAATGAATTAGATTTTTAATTGAGAAAGCGTTTTTTTCTGTTAAAAACTTTCTCATTTTATGGTGAAATTCGTCTTTGAATGTCCATATTTCAGGATTGCAGATTTAACCTTCTCGTAGAAATTGGTCTTTTTTTTCAAGATTTCTCTATTTTGTAGAAGTTTCACTTTTTGTTTAGTTGAAAATTGACCAATTTTATTGAAAAGTCATTTTTTTAAATTAGGAATTTGATTGTTTATTTGGGAATTCATATTAACGGATTGAAAGTTTGACTGTTCGATGAGAAATCTGTCTCTTCCGTCGAAAAGGATATGTTTTGTTGAAAGTTCAACAATTAGGTGGAAAATTAATAATTTCAGGTTGAAAATTCAATTGTTGTACTAAATTTGTCTTCTGGACTTAAAAATTCCGCTCTTTTGGAAGAAATTTTTACTTTCTTTTGGTTTGTAAGGGAACAAATTCGTTAATTTTTGTTTTTTTTTTGTGTTGAAAATCCATCTTTTTGGGTTAAAAATTCAACTGTTTCGTGCAAAATTCGTCATTTTGGTATGAATATGTTTTTTTTCTGGATCCACAAGTTGGTTAAAAGTTGCCTCTCAATCAGTATTTTCTGGTTGAAAATTTAAATAATTGTCGAAAACTCGTCTTTTCGATTTGGAGTTCCATTCTCTCGGTATAAATTCGATTTCCTATATTAACTACACATTAGCTAAACTTCTCACTTTCAACTTTCAGAGTCACTTAACATATCGTTGGAATCGCTAAAACACGTTGATTTCGAATATAATATTTGAAAATAGTTAAATCCAGAATTGAAGAATCTCATATTTTGGAATTACCTGCGACTGAAAAAGGTATCAGAGATGAGTATTTGCCATCGCTAGGATAGGGGAGCCGTAGGTTGAGCACAGTCCCTTTCCGAGTCTCGACGAGCTTGACTCTGGCATGAAACAATGGGAAGGGTCGGATGAGCCTTCGGGTAGTACATGGTACCCTGAGATCGTCTAAAGTCCGTGCTTTAAATCAAATGATAAGATCTCTTTTTGAATTCAAAAATAATTCAGGACATCTCGATGATATTTGGTCTTACGGTCATCAATAAATTAAAAACTCCAAAATATGTCATTGAAACACATTTTATTCCATATAAACTCGACATTTCGGCCACACTGCGGGTCTTTTTCAAGAGTCGATGAAATAGGTCTAAAAATTTTAATGAAGAAACATAAATAATGGTAATCGGAAGTCTACATAATTTACATAAAAAAGTTGATATTCTAAAAAAATAATTAAATTGAGGCAACGTACCTGTGTCAACAATTAAAGTATATAGTGTTCAAAAAAAGAGGAAACGAAGTCATTTCAAATGTATAAAAACATTTTAAAAGTTGTTTTTTCATAAAAATTGAAGCCTCAAAGATGGCTTCAATTTCTGAAACGTCGAGTTTATATGGAATAAAATGTGTTTCAATGACATATTTTGGAGTTTTTAATTTATTGATGACCGTAAGACCAAATATCATGGAGATGTCCTGAATTATTTTTGAATTCCAAAACCGGTCGAAGAAAGAAACAACAGTTTTTGGATCTGCTTCATCTGAAACTGTTTTACATATTATCTCTTTTCGGTTCATAAAAAGAAAGCGATCATGTCTCGTATGTTTCGTTAGAGGTTAAGTCAAGTCAATTCCTGGTTTCTAAATAAATTCCTGGTAATTTTCTGGTCAATAAAATCCCCGGTCTTTCCCGGTTTCCTGGTCAAGTCGTCACCCTGTATTATCATGATTCTAGAATCTTGAATGAAATGGAAATATAACTTTGTTGTTAATAAAAACAAAAAGCTCGAGAGGAAAATTGCGCAATTTCGACTAGAATTTGTTCAGTTTAAATTTAAATATAAAGTTCCTATACATAAGCTCTGCAGAGATAATGTTTCGCTTATACATGGAAATGGTTGCAATTTCCGCCAGGATCATATTTATCAGCTAATCTGAAGTTAAAATCTCATACGCGAATTCACTGACCCGGAACCGTGTCGTGAAAAAGAATAAACGCACATAAATGTTTGTGCGATTCGCAATATGTTCTCTCTTTTCTCCATAGATTTTATGGGAAAAGATTTCACAAATACCCTGTAATGAAAAATTTCATAAAATAACTCAGATTCTTTACCTCATTGTGGATACAAATTGTTAGTCTCGGCAAAATAGAATGCAGGTATATGGTAGGATATATAGACTCACCTGAAACAAAAGAAAAAGATTTATGAAGTCTATTACACACAGATCTTTTTATCTGAAATGTTTTAAATTTATGAAACTGTATGGATAACTCGATTCCTGGAAAAGAGCAGGGTTTCCTGTATATCAAAAATTTGGCAACGGTCCAGTGGAATAAAACGGCTTGGAAAAATGATAATTACTGTTAGTGGGCGTGAAACGAGCCGCCGTAATATTCTGCTGGTCTCTCCAAGGTTGACAAAAAGGTTAATCCATGTTTTGATGAATGAAGGTGCCTCCGTGCTTCGCGAACTATGAAATTTCACGCGGTTTATAAAATATACTTCGGATGCTTAAGGGCATGTGATACATGGGACACATCGACAAAAAAAGTATTCCAATTTTTCTTGGGTTTCGCCCAAGACAATTAATTTTTTTTGCTGGAGCTCTAGAAAGTGATACAGTAAATACAAAGGAGCATACACCTACTTTTTTCTGTTTTTAATATTCAAAAGAATGAATGTGTCCTTTATAATATGCCAAAATCTCAATCATTCTGCACAAAGATTAGGGAGGAGAAAACTAGAGAAAATCTATCTCAATCTGGACCTAACTTCTGTTTGGTCAAAAAATTACGCGAAACATTAAGAAATGTACGTTTGTAATTTCGAATTTTTTTCTGCCTCAAACCAATAAAAACGAAGATATCCATTCTTCGAATTTACACTTTGAAAATGATTACCATTTAGAGACTTCATAAAAATATGAACATAAAGCCCTCTAGGAAAATTCTTCTAAATGCAGTTTTACGTTTTTCATGAGCATAAATCAATGTTGATACGCAATATGATTAATATCTTAGTCGACTGATTGAAAAATTGCACTGCCACTTGTGAAGGTGAAAAAAGTCGTCAGATATGTATATTAGAACGTATCAGTGATTTGAAATGATTTATCAACAAGGCCATAGCACGAGAATTGAGAAATGTCCATTTAATATTTATCTGACTCATGTTTGTTTTGTTCAAAAATCTTCTGAAAATGCAAAACGGAGATAATATTCATTTTTCATTCATTGAATAAAATTAAAATTATAAAAAACAAAAGATCAATCTACTTCATTCATCATTTTTTACGAAAGTTGGAACAGTTAAACTTACAATTGAAAAAATCAGTTTGCGATAACAAAAAAAATTTCTCACAAAATAGTCCATTTTTCAACCAGAGTGATGAATTTTCAAATAACATTATGAATCTTCAACGTTAAAAATTTAGATTATAAACCAAGAAGATGGATTTTTAACTAAAATAATAAATATCTAACTAAAGCACAGAAAGCATAGAAAGATTAATTTTCTATCAAAAAATACAATGTTGTTACAAAATAGTTGAATTTTAAACTGAAAAAATAATTGTTTTCAACCGAAAATGGAACAGTAACATTTTTAGTTAAAAAACCCGATTTCATACCAAATATAAGAGTTTTTAACTAAAATAAATAATCATAAACTAAAAGACTCACATTCTCAAACGGATGAATTATTTTTTAATAAAAAAGATCAATTGTTGTCAACCAGCATTGTGATACTCAAATTTTGAATTTACCCGTACAAATGAATTTTTAGTACAACTATGGAATTCCCAATTGGAATGTTGTAAATCTTCAGTTTCAAAAAATTACCTATAACAAAAAAAATCAGCTTGTAACAAAAGGAGAACTAACTTTCAAACAAATCGATTTTTAAGCGAAGTGATGAAACTTCAAATAAAATTGTAAATTTCAACTGTAGTAGTTGCATTTTAAACAAGAAAGACGAGTTTCTACCTGGAATGGTGAGGCCTCCACTAGAATAGTTGATATTTTGAGAAAAAATCAATTTTCAGCTAAAAAATACAACTTTCCAACAAAATGGTTAAATTTTGAACCATAATGGAGATAATCGTTCATCACCAAAAATAGAAAAATAACATTTTTGGCTTAAAACTTAATCTTGAACCAAACATAAGAGTATTCAACCAGATGAATTTTTGACTGATATGAAAAATATTCAAATGTTTAACTTGAATTGTTAACCTTAAAAAAGAATTTTCGAACAAGAAAAGTAACTTCCGATGAAAAAGATAATCTCATGCCAAAAAATCCATTTTTTCAAAATAGATGTGAATTTTCAGCAAAATAATTAAATTGTCAATTCAAATGAGAAAAGTAACATTAGGATAAAAAGATTATTTTATACCAAAAATCAATTTTTCCACAAAATATGTGAATTTTCAGCAAACTAATTGGATTTTTATTCCATAAAGATACATTTTTATCTAAATAAATGGATTTTGAAAAAGAGCAATTTCCAGTTAGAGAAATTAATTTTCAATCAAACTGATGAATTTTCAGGTAAAATGATTAATCTTCAACTGTAATAAGTGTATTTTATGCGAAAAAGGTGAATTTTCAACCATAAACATTAATTTTCTACAAAATAGGCGAATTTCCAACAAAGAAAATGAATACGCAAAGGAAAAGTTCAATTTTTAAATTTAAAAATCAATGTTCAACTAAATACTTGAATCTTCACTAAAAACAGATGAATTGATTTTTGAAAAAGTATTCACATTTTCAATCAGAAGTAGATTTTAAGTTAAAATAATTCACCTTCAGCAAAAAAGTTTAAGTTCCAACAAAAGAGTTCAACCTTCAACCAAGTAGTTGATCTTTTAACTAAAAAAGATGCATTCACAATGAACAATGTGAAGAAGTTTTCTATCATAATTTTGAAATATTTCTCATTCGAAATACTCCTACTCTGAAAACTTCTCGAAGTACTTTCTTAATTTTGAATTGAGGAGAGGGGAATTTCAAATTGTGACTAATTTTAAATTGAAAGAGCAATTTTATCAATTTCCTCTCTTCTCAATTGTCAGAATCAGACTAAAGGAACGTTACATTCTTCAAATCAAATGATAAGACCTCTTCTTAATTTATAAAGAGCATGCGGTCATTTCTCGTATTTTCACGGTAACATTTTTAATTATCTAGATTAGGTCAATTAATTTCCCGGTTTTGAGATTGAACTCCCGATCATTTCCCAGTTTTCCTGGTTGATAAAACTCCTGGTCATTTCCCGGTCAATAAAATTCCTGAGAATTCCCCAGTCGATAAAATTCCCGGTCATTTCCTGATCAATAGAATTCCTGGTAATTTTCCGATCAATCAAATTCCCGGTCATTAAAATTCCTGGTCATTCCTGGTTTTCCCCGGTCATTTCCCGGGCAATAAAATTCCCAGCCGATTCCCGGTTTTCCAGGCCAATAAAGGTCCCGGTCAATAAAATTCCTCGCCATTTCCCGGGGTTTCCCGGTGAATAAAATTCCTGGTCTTTTCCCAGTTTTTCCCGGTCTTTAAAATTCCTGGTCTCTTACTGGTTTTTCCCAGTCAATAATATTCCCGGTTATTTCCCGGTTAATACAGTTCCCGGTCATTTAAATTCCTTGCCATTTCCTGTTTTTTTTCGGTCAATAAAATTCCCGGTCGTTTCCCGGTCAATAATATTCCTGGTAATTTCCCAGTCCATAAAATTCCCAGTCATTTCCCGTTTTTCCAGGACAATAAAATTCCCAGTCATTTCCCGGTTTTCCAGGCCAATAAAGTTCCCGGTCAATAAAATTCCTCGCCATTTCCCGGTCAATAAAATTCCTGGTCTTTTCCCAGTTTTTCTCTGTCATTAAAGTTCCTGGTCTTTTCCTGGTTTTTCCCGGTCAATACACTTCATAGTCATTGAAATTCCTGGTCATTTCCTGGTTTTTCCCGGTCAATAAAATTCCCGGTCATTTCCCGGTCAATAATATTTCCTGCTTTTAAGGTCAATAAAATTCCCGGTCATTAAAATTCCTGGTCATTTCCTGGTTTTTCCCTGTCAATAAAATTCCCGGTCATTTCCCGGTCAATAATATTTCCGGTTTTCAAGGTCAATAAAATTCCCGGTCATTAAAATTCCTGGTCATTTCCTGATTTTTCCCGGTCAATAAATATCCCGGTCATTTCCTGATTTTGCAGGTCAATGAAATTACCGGTCATTTCCCATTCAATAAAATTCCTCGCCATTTCCCGGTTTTCCCGGTCAATAAAATTCCGCGACATTTCCCGTTTTTTCCAAGTCGATAAAATTCCTGGTCATTTCCCGGTTTCCCAAGTCAATGAAATTCCTGGACAATAAAATTTCTCGCCATTTCTTGGGTTTTCCCGGTCAATAAAATCCCTCGCCATTTCCCGAGTTTTCCCGGTCAATAAAATTCCTCGCTATTTTCCGGTCAATTAAATTCCCGGTCATTTCCTGGTCAATAAAATTCCGCACCATTTCCCGTTTTTTCCAAGTCGATAAAATTCCTGGTCATTTCCCGGTTTCCCAAGTCAATGAAATTCCTGGACAATAAAATTTCTCGCCATTTCTTGGGTTTTCCCGGTCAATAAAATCCCTCGCCATTTCCCGAGTTTTCCCGGTCAATAAAATTCCTCGCTATTTTCCGGTCAATTAAATTCCCGGTCATTTCCTGGTCAATAAAATTCCGCACCATTTCCCGTTTTTTCCAGCACAATAAAATTCCTGATCATTTCCTAATTTTTCCCGGTCAATAAAATTCCTGGTCATTTCCCGGTTTTACAGGTCAATGAAATTCCCGGTCAAGAAAATTCCTCGCCATTTCCCGGTTTTTCCTGGTAAATAAAATTCCCGGTTTCCTGGTCAAATCGCCACCCTGTGATTGTCTCTGGGGAAGGACTAAACCTTATTTCGGAGTGACGATATTACTGAAGCCATTTTTTTCTTTCTGAGGAAAATAAGAGTTTCGTAAGTTTAATATAGTTGTCATGTCATTCAGCCCAGTTATCTATATGTAATAAAAAACTACTTTTTGATAATGAACTTTTACTTTTATGAGTAACGTTGGAGTAGTGCTTCCTGAAGCATCCCTGAGTGTTTCGTATCAGGAAGTATACAACTATGTTTTATTTTTTATTGGATTATTGCTTGGAAGCATTGTTCCAAGCTCGCGCGTAACGGATAGGCGGTTCAAAGGGCACAGCATATAGATATCGATTCCGGTTTTGCATGCTCAAAGGGCAATAATAACTGGCATTATACAGAATGTGCTACCTGCTGCGAAAGCATGCAGGTCTCAAATTCCTTTACTTCCTGTGGATGCATTTTGATTAAAACTAAGACTTCTCTATGTCAGAATACATACTTTATACATGGAAGGTATATATGCACAGAAAAAAGTTTGCATTTAATCAAGAAAATATTGGTACAAATAAGGATGACGAAATACTTTCTTGATCCAAGTAAATTTTTCTTTCACAATTTTGCTACAAAAAATCGATTCAAAAATGTCATGTTTTCCAGGTTTGAAAGGTCTACTTTGAAAAAAATGGTTAATTTATGCAAATCTAGAGGGATCTTCAACAATCATTAAATTCTAAACGATTCTCGTCAATATCTATGGTTCTCTAATAATAAAGTACGTGGCTTCCTAATGTTGTCTTTCCGTTTTTTCAAATCAAATTTTCTGTGTTTTTTCTGGTTTTTAAATGCTTTTTCTACTATTCGTTTAATACTGAGTGATATCATTTATGGTACGACAGGGTAACTTTTAACGCTTAACGTATTTGTCAGCGGTGTTACAATAATTGTACCTATTGGATTTACTGTCATTCACTATTTTATAAATTGAATAGAATTGCATTCTCCATCTTTTGAAACTTAGAATAATCAGATCCAGAAATCAGGGATAGAATAGAGTTTTTCCTGACACGCACAAAAGCTTCCGCTGTGAACGACACTAGTTTTGCTGAAAGTTGTAAAATTAGGTTGTAAAATCCGAAGAAACTCTGAAGAAAAAAAAACAATAGTTAACAATGTGTTTAAAGTTCTGCAAATTTGAATGAACGTTATTTATTATTGAATTTTTGGAAAGTCAAAGTTACTCTCAAATATACGTTTCTTTATGGGAAATTACCCAATGATAAAAACGTTTATGATGTTTCCGGTAATTCAAAAATATTTGGTTCACTTGAACGTTCAAAACTTCAGGTAGATAGTTAATGAAAAGCTAGCCTTCTTGTTTTCCAAATTCATTTATTTGGTTCAAAGTTTACTTTTTTTTTTTAAATTCTTCTCTTTTCTTGCAAATTCAACTAATTGGTATTTAATAGTACTGTTTGGAAAACAATAGTAGATAAGTAAATTGCGAGATCAGGGAAGAAAGACATCGATTTCCGACGAGTGTGAAGGTTTCAATTTGTGGTTATGTGGAATATTCATAGTTATTTATGGAATTGAAAAAAATACATAAAATTTGTGGGAATTGATAAAATTTTAATAAATTTAAGACATTTTTGGAAAATTTATCAAACTTAGAGAATTGTATTAAATTTTTAGAAATTGATGGAATTTTTGGAAAAAAGTTATTCATGAAATTTGTGATTATTGATCAAATATATGTTAATTTCCAAATTAAACGGTAATTTATGATTATTCATGAAATTTTCGGTAATTTATAGAAATTGTGGTAATTTGTGGAATTAAAGGAAATTTATTAAAAGTTACCGGTAACTTTTGATGACAGTCCTGCCGAACGCATGCGCGATAGCTCCGGGTTCTAAACTAGAAGTCGCCGCTCATTGGAGGATCTGACGGAAGAAGAACTCGAATTCGTTTACTTTCCTAGGGAGGTAAAGTGATGGAGCTGGAGATAAGTAAGTAAACCTGAATCCGGTCACTTTCGAAGCGCCGTGTAGGGGTCGAAAGTCGAACTTTCACACGGGGCGTTTTGAATAATATAATTCGTCTTGAAATCTTCTAAATTTCAATTTAAAACGAAATTTGTGCTACCATAAAAGTTCACTTTTGCTTTACAAGTGAGTTGAATATTTGTTCTATTGAAATGAGTATAAAGAAAAGTAGAACTGAAATCATTTTCTAGATTTTAAATAACAAATGATGAAAGGTAAGGAAATATGTGCAGTTCGGGAAAAAATGTGTTCTACACTTTTTCTCGCATGCGCCGTTTCTTCGTCTTTGTTTAGCAGCGTGCATATATACCCGACCTACGGTAAACCTGACTTTGAAAGAGACGGACAGCTGGAACGACATTCCTTGGTCATCGAAGGAAACCCTTCACTTGTCGAGGAAAAAAAAGCCAAAGAGGCAAATCTTTGGGAAGGGGATGTATTTTCGTGAGCACCTTTCCAGGAACGATATTGGTCGATGACCGTCGGCAGAATCGTCCCGTTTTTGCAGCCAGACACTTCTTCCTCTCATTTATTTTTATAGCTCCCAAGCACACGTAGAATCATACCCAGGGTCAACGACTTTGGTATTTGGATTCCGTTCCGTTCGGAACATTATTTCAAACACGCGGACAAAAAAAGTCTCAGATGTTTGTTCTTTTATTGCCAGTGATATTTGTAATTAATCTGTCAATTTTTCTTTTATCTCACAGCGACCACAATCTGAGAGACCTCAATTACACTGATATTTATATTGGATAATTACACAGCTTGTTAGATATCCATCGGTTTTTGTAGAGATTACATTTTTTGGAGTGAAACGTCTATACCCACGGTGTAAACTGTCAAAGCGGTAACGTTCCCACTGAAACGATAATAGTCTGAATCTACAGTGCAGACTGTACACTGCCCTCTCTACTGTATCTCTCAGTTGCTACTACGCAGTACGCAAATCCTCAACTAAGCGTGCGTCGCACAGTGGGGCAAAAAAACCGTCTTTGGACAAATCAACTTTTAGCCCAAACCGCCGATCTGATTTTCAGTTTCTTTTTTTAAATGAAAGAGAAAGAAATTTCGCATCGACTCACAGTCCGATCTCTTCTATAACTTCATTTATAACTTTTTCATATGATAAAAAAATGAAATTTTCTTTTTACTTTCCAAGACTGCCATTTTTTTGGAAAATTTATTGCTTGACTTCAAATGATTTTAATTGATGCACAAACTCATCACAAAAGTTTTCTGGTAGCGCTGACCGCATACAATTCTTTTTGAGATTGTTATAAACAAATTTCTGAACAAAAACTATATCTTCTCTATTCGCGATAATAAAATACTTTGAGCCTATATGTTCCGAAAGAGGTAGGTGTAGAAGAAGGTTAATTCGTGATTGGGAGAATTTGAACATGAATTATCAATAGTTTATAACAATCTGATGAACAAATTTCTAGTCTGGCCATTTTCAAATAGAATTTTTCCGCTTTTTTAGCCGAATCACGTGCTAGTATCTCCACGAAGCTTCTCCTGATTGATAATGTGTTATTAGAAAGAATTTTATTTTGTTTCAACAAATTTCATAAACAAATGGAGCATTTGAATTTCCTTTCGAAGAAATGTTTCGTTTTTCCTTCAAAATCAATTGTGAATCTTTCACTTATGATCCTATATTATAGATATTGTTATGTTTAATAACAAACACTTATTATTTAAGCAGGTTTAATACACAAATGCATATTTCCATAATTTTTCGGTAAATAAATTTCGTTTCTTTAGCCGAACAACAAGGAATCTATATCCAATGGTCTTCTGCCATGCACATTGTGCTTTGCAATAAGAATTGTACATTATTTAAAGAAATTCAATCAAACAAATACATTGTATGAGAATTTTTCAAAACTTTCGTTTTTAAGCTAAGAAGATATTTTTCAACTGAGCCAGGGAAATGCTCAACCATATTATGTGAATTTCAACCGAAAAAATTACTTTTCTACCATAAAAGATAAATTTTCAATTGAAAATGACGCATTTTTTTATGCAATAGTTCAATTTTCCAAACAAAAAAGATGACTTTCTGAAAGAAGCATTTTTGATCTACAAAGATGAATGGTCAACCAAGGAGAATAATTTTTTAGCTAAAGTCGACTTTTAACAAATACATTAACTTTTAACGAAATAGTTTATTTTCTAAATGGGAAACAAACGTTTTAATCGAAGAAATGATATCCTGCAAGAAATTAATTTAATTTTCAACCTGTTTAACTCAAGCAAAAAAAAATGAATAGTTTCTACATACACTGAAAACCCGATATGGCTGTCCCAGCTAAACCTTTTTTAGCTGTAACTGTAGCAGGATGCTGCCTATTCTCTTTTCCGTGATAGGTAAATTTTCTAGGTATCTGACCCAAACCCGGTTTGACGTTCGGA
>WSXT02205306.1:0-18276 GCA_011762715.2 Neuroterus valhalla
TTTCGAGGTTAAACACTTTGTGCAACTCAACGTATATAGTTTGAGGGCTCGAAGACCCCGAAACCTATATCGTTACAGGGAGTTTGTAGCATTTTTCTATCTTAACATCGATTCTCTCCATCCAAAATGCCAAAGGAAAAAAGTTTCTTATAGAAATTCTTTCAAGAACCACTGAATACGAATAATGAAGTTGTTTATAAGTGCAATTATTGCAGCGAAATTTACGTAAAAAACGCTACACGCCAAAGAAGGCATTAGAAGAAAAATGTTCAAAGTGCCCTTAAACAGTCAAAGAAATGTTGAAAAAGGAGAGAATAAGCTATCAACAACATCCTTTGTCTGATGGTGTTGGCGATAACAACAGTATATATATTTATTTACATTTTTCTTAGTGTGCTTTTTATGTTATATACCGGCTGTTAATTCCTAACCTAACTAAAAAATATCGATAGGTTTCTGGGATTTCTGAATTTAGTATAATTCCATGACTTACATTTAAACTGTTTACATGTTTCAAAATATTTACACGTTTTAAACACTTGAAATATGAAAGAATTCTTAATGTAGTTACTATAACAACGTTTCTTACAATTTCAATACACAATATGTTTGGTTTATCACCAAATTCATGTTACAACCGTATGCAGGAAAATTGTATAGATAGTTTTCCTGAAATACTGTCAAAATTAAGGTGAAGATCTATCCGTATTTCTGCGGGCATTTCCCGCATAACACCGAACGTCTTGCAAACGTTTCGAAAACGTTTTCTGGCAAACGTTTAAACGTTTGTAAATTTTAGTTTAAAAAGAATTTTTCAAAACGTCGGATACTTCCGCACATTTTAGCTACTTAGACTGAACAAAGCTTATTATAAACGTTTTGAAAACGTTTGGTAAACGTTAGACCAAGCAAAATTGGAGCAGATAAAATTGCCAAAGGTCTCTAAGATGTTTGCAAGACATTTATCAAACGTTTACAAAACGTTTATCCAACGTTTGAAAAACGTTTTCTGAATTTTTGCGAAACGTTTTAAGAAGGTTTGAAGAACGTTTGATCGAAAAAAAAGTATATACTTTTAATGGTATTTAGACCATACCCTAATTTCTAATGATAACTTTCCCGTGTTTTTTCTTATAAACATATGTTTGAAAGTTGTATATATAGTAATCACCATAGTGGTGATCAATTTTATTAGTCAAACGTTTTGAGAACGTTTGTAAAACGTTTTTGAAAAGTTTCATTTACTTGAGTCTAAAAAATCAGCGGGAGTATCCAACGTTTTCAAAACGTTTTTCCAACAAAAAATTTCAAACGTTTTTGGTTTGCCAGAAAACGTTTGCAAAACGTTTGTGTGTTATTTGGGTTCTTCTTCTTTATGTAGGGATTTGTTTTCTAATGACACAAGGCCTTCAATTAGCTTTAATTATCTTTCAAGAAATAACGTTAATTATTTTTAACCTTTTTTTCTTGAAACACAGCGGGAGAAGATTTACAGGATAATTGAAAAAAAAAATTTCAAATTAATAATAAATTCGGAGGAAAGTTTAATAATGTTTGAAATAATGCATGTTATCGATAAATGAAATTCTATTCTGAAGAATATGAAGTATATTGTATAAAAAACTGAACAATAAATATAATCCCCAATTTTGATTGCTACGTAGGTCTAAGTGCATTGATTATAAACGTTATTTAGGTTGAAAAACAGAGACAAATAGTACAAAATAATGCTCTCGTAAATTCTCGGTAAATTCTTGCATTCTCGGTAACATTCTCCGTTACCTTCTCCAAATCTTTGTTACCGAGAATTTTCTAACTCTACGTCATCCATGTGAAAATTTTCAGCACGATTTCTTCGAACTTCATTTAATTGTGCAGCGTTTATATGAGAAGCATGATTCATATGCCTTCGTAATGATTTGTACAAAATAAAACGTTTTTGGCATCCTTGATGACCACACACAAACCTGTCTTGTCCATTACCTCTGTTCATTGTCAATCCATGTGCATACTTCGAATGATTTGCGAGCCCGTCCCAACCATAAGGGATAAATTGATTACAAATATGGCAATTTGAATGATCCATTATTGATTCGTAAATTGATGATTGCAAAGATTCTGAATTCCTAAATAAAAATGTATATTATTATGCTTGAGCTGCTCGGACCACTCGACACGATGAATTCAAAAAATTTTATATTACTAAAAATTCAATATCGTGGAGTAAACAAGTTTCGAAGTTACAAAAATCATACAGAGCGAACACAAAAGAAAAAAATTCATGCCTCAACGATAAAAAAACCAAGCGCTCTATTTTGAGGAGATAAAATTTTTCGGTTTGTAATTGAAATTTTCACCAATCAAAATCGTAGCTGAGTCGTTATCTAATTTGACATCGTCGTATCTTTTTAGAAGCTCGACAAAATCCTTACTTTCAAGTCCGCTGCAATCTGAGTATAGCGACATTCTGAACAATAACGGACAAATGAGTAAAATCAATTCACGATAACAAAAACTAAAAAAAAACGGATTTACATGTATTAGTTCATTTTCCAATCAACAAGATGAATATTCAAATAAAAAGATAAATATTTAACTGGAACACTCCAATTTCCAACCATGAAGGTGCATTTCCATACAAGAAGATTAATTTCCAACAGATAAACTAACTTCTAATGAAAAGGATAAATTGTCAACGAAAATTTGAATACTCAAATTTTAAAGAGATAAAGATGGATGTTAAATGAAACAAATTAACTTTCAACTGAAACTACGTTATCTTCAATAGGAATAAGTTATATTTTCAGTTAAAAAAAATTACTTATGACCAAAAAAACTATCAACAAACGAATGAAAAATAACTGTCGAACAAATTATTACATTTTCACACAAAATGATGGAGAATCGAATGAAATTGTGAAGATTCAACTGAAGTAGTTGAATTTTGAACCAGAAAGACTGAATTTCGACTAAAATGATGAGAATTTACTTACATACTTTTATTTAAATGCTGAGATATGTTTTTGATTCATGAAAAGAAGGATTCACAAAGGAAATTCACAAAACTTCGGAAATGATCGAAATTCCTCTGCTCGAATGAAAACACCTTACCCTCACAGCACAATTTTCGACGTGGAGCTACATCGAAGTAATGGCGAAATTTGTACTGTGCGGAAAAATATACAGTAAAAAAACGGCTTGAACTTACTGTTATCTTCTCCCTGTGTAGGTGGAAGAAGGGGAGGGGGGAAGAATTCAGTATGTGGATCACTGAGGTATACAAATAGATTGAGAAAATACAAACGAATTTGTCTTTGAATAATACTAGACAGAGAAACAGAGTAATGAAGAACAAAATCCATATACTTATTATGCGAATATATAATGGTATATGTTATTCACGATTAGGATAATCATCCTTAGAAATAAAAATAAAAATCGTGCTGAAAATGCAAAGAACAAACTCTATCCCTGTTGTGACCTCGACGAGTGTGGAAAACCGGGAAGTTGAATGATAATTCTACCTCCGAAGCAGGGGCGGATTAAAAGGGGGGGGGGGCTAGCAGGGGCTATAGCCCCGGGCCCCAACATTAGGAGGGCCCTGCGAACTCTTCGCATGAAAAAAATATATCATTGCATTGTGTACACATAATTTAATTTTGCACATGCATGATGCATTAATCAAAACTGATGTACCAAGGAATATGGAAAGATTGAACATTTTGCTGCCCTTGAGTGGGCCCCATATTCATTTCAGTCCCGGGCCACGTAAAGCTTTAAGCCGCCCCTGCTCCAGAGTGAGAGGAAACCCAAGAGAGCTCGAAAACGAAACCTGAAGGTTGCGATCACGTTAGAGTGAGGGAGGGAATATAGATCAAAGGAGAGAATACTTCCTGATAAATGTATACCTGTGTATAAGTGGATTAAAACCTGTGTTCAACAAGGCCGTGACAAGGTAACCTAAAAGTTGAGGTTACGTCTTACTCGATCGAAGGGTTTTGCCGGTGACGGTGAAAATTGCTCAGGAGTCCCGTAGGAATTAAGAGCAACCCATCATCAGGGTGATAGTCGTTCCGTGACACTGCAGCTACGGGAGAATTGAGGGAAGCTTCTAATTCGGCAGAGGTCGGCAAAGGCTGATTCGGCGAGAAAAGTAAAGCGGCTACTGAAATGCGAGCACTAGGTCTTCTAGTCAGCGGCCTAAGAGGGGATAGTGGCAGAATGTCCGCAAAGTTTGGGGTGGAACTCGACGGGGATAGTATTCCGAACTCGCGGGGGTTCGTGCTGGTCTCCGACCTTGCTTCTTCGGCCTCACGTGCGACCTCCGCGGCAAGGTGAGCCCGGATTCGAAAATTCCTTCCTGCGCGGTGACGCGATTCATTCCGAAATTTACGCGGCTTCATGGGTATGAAACAATGCGGGACATTCTTGTCGGTTAATTCTTTTTTTCTGGATTGTAAGATAAGAAACGATAGTAATAATAAGGATACATATAGAGAGAGAAATTAACATTACACATCTCAATGGAAGGATATTGAAAAGATTTTGAAGAATAAAGAAAAAGAACAAAACAATAAAAAAAGAAGTTCATAAATGGTATACTATGATTCGACAAAACAATAAAAGAGTTTAATTGCGTGTCAACAACCCTATAGTTGAAATATTCCTCATTTTTATGTCACAAAATGAGCGGGCCCTCTTATTTGAATCATAGATAAATGTGGGAAATTTCGGCGTACAAATACCGTAAGAGGAGAAAGTGTTAGAAATAAAGAGAAAGAGAGCGAGATAAGGAGAGATAGAGATAGAGAAGAATTTTGAAGGAAGTGCATTCCACGGAACGGTAGAAAACCGGTTTTTGACCTGAAGGGTCGACGGTGAAAATGGAAAATTCAGATTCCTGCAGTTTTAAGGAAGGATTGGAATGTCGACGAGTGCGGGTGAGAAAAGAGATGATAGGCGTGAGCAGAAGCGAAAAGAGAATAGTGAAGGGCAAGAGTACGAACTGTTTCTATAGGGTGTAAAGCACTTTGCGACAAGCACTGACCTTGTCAAGTAAACAGAGATGTCAATTTAACGTATTTTACCTAAGAGCTCACGAGTAAGAAAAGGTCGTTTGAGACTGGTCGAACTTCAAAATAAGTTCTTTAAAACGAGCATCCTGAACATCCTAGGGTAAAAATTAGAGGGTTCCATTTCGACCAGTCTATTTATACATATAGCTTATGGCTGATATCATTACCTCAAAAAAGGGAGACAGATCGACGGCCGACAATTCATGCAAGCATGGATTGCATGGGACAAGAGAAGATGGCGGAAACGAGAGTAGTGCCATTTGTGCTAACCTACTTCCGCCAGAATGAAATCGCGCGTGATTTGAAAAGCGAAATTTACAAACACACGTTATACAAACACGGGAAATGGAATATAATCCTAATTGAATCAACTTGTATATACTTATTCCAATTATTATTTGTATATAACCGTTACTTATTTAGAAAAGTGAAAGAATAAATTACTTGATTTTATAGAATATTGAGTGAATATTCGGTCACTACATTGAATTTTACTTATTTGATCGTCAACCATCAAATTACTTCTTGAAATAGTGAGAATCCATTTATTCTTCAGTCACTTCAAAATTCTACTAATTGAATATTAGACTTAAAACTACTAATGTGGTTCGTGAAAATTTCACTAATCACACATTAGTAATAAATTCACTAATTGTGAAGTCGTTTCAAAAATTTCACTAATTTAAAGGTGAATTTATAAATCACTTATTTATTTAGTAGAATTTGACTATTGTTACAGCTCACTTGTGGAATTCTACTTATTCGATAGTAGATCACTGACCTACTAATTGAATTAGTAAAAATTTCCCTAATTCAAACTGAGAGAGCTCAGATAGATTCAAGAAATGACAAATTCTCTCCTTACTATTGGTGAATAATTTTAATTGTGTTTATACACTTGCATAGAAGCGTCCTATACAAATACACACATTCCCAGTAAGCTAATTTGATTTTCGAATTCATTTTTAACAAGTTTCAGTTTGGATTTCCAAACTATACTTTTCTTTGAGGTAACGTGCACGTCCCTGTGCGTGTATTGCTCAGTTCACATTGGTCTCTGATACCGAACGTTTCACTGTCGGGTACTTTTGTGCATTTCTTGAAATGCACAAAAGGGAAGCGTAAAGATGATCTTTGTGTCAAAATGAGTGCTACGATTAATACGCGTATCAAGTCACTGGGTAAAGACAATTACGACACGTGCAAGCTTCAGATGGAAGCTCTATTAATCAAAAATGATGCATGAGGCTACGTAAACGGCGCCAAAGTGAAGCCAGCCATAGAGCATGGAAACGATAACGTTCCAACACAGACGTCTGTGACGGCTGTGGAAACATGGACTGCTGCTGACCTGAAGGCGAAATCTGATTTCATTTTGTCCATAAGTCCCTCAGAGCTGAAAACGAATAAAAAACTGAGGAACATCTCGTGGAGTTTGGCTTTAATTGCAGTCCATTTACCAATCGACAGGACCTGCAAGGAAAGTAACTCTTTTGAAGCAGTTGATTCTACAGGAAATAGCAGAAGAAGAGGATGCACGTGATCATATTCGACGATTCTTTGACGCGGTAGATAGGCTCGAAGAAATGGAAATGCAAGTAAATCAAGATCTTCTAACGATTTTCCTCCTCTATAGTGTACCCGCGAGTTATGAAACCTTCGTTGTGCCATCGAGTCGAGAGACGAATTACCGGAGCCTGAAACATTAAAAGTTAAAATACTCGAAGAAAATGACGCACGCAGAAGTAAACTTCGAGATAACGTCCAAGGAGCCATGTACGCGAGTGGTTTCATCACAGAAAACCCGGTAAACCAAACGAGCAAAGTGCGAATAGTTGGAGTAGTGAAGAATCGGGCCGTGAACCGTTCAAGTTTAAGTGCTCTCGATGCAAAAAGCCTGGACACAAGGCAAGAGAATGTGATTTCAAGCGCCAGAGCACGCAGCGAAATGCGAACAAAGCGGATGAAGAGGTGTGTTACCTCGTGACCACTGAGATCTCAGCTGATCATTCAGCGTTAAGTGAGGGCAAGTTCGGGCAAACAAAAGTGGTGCTTAGACAGTGGCTGTACTTCTCACATGTGTAGTTTTAAAGACAAATTTTTGGATTTATATGCTTCGGATTTTTCATCTGTAAATCTTGCGAATAATGCATCAACGGGTATTCGAGGTAAAGGTACTGTAAAAATTACTGTGTGTGAAGATAGCAAAACGAAAGTACTCAAGTTAGAAAACACTTTGCATGTTCCTGATCTACGTTCGGATCTAATGTCTGTTGGTAAAATTCCAGATAAAGGCTGCGACGTTCTTTTCCGAAAGGACAATGCAATTTCGTTTGACTCTAGCGGAAATCCAAAAATGTTTGCCAACAGGATAAACGGTCTCTATTACGTTCAAGAGAAAGCTGAAGTTGCAGCGGCGGCGATCACAGAGTCAAGAAATCTGAGCTCGAAATCTGGCATCAGCGGTTGGGACATCTCAACGAGAGGGACTTTAAGAAACTTATTTCAGAGGAAACTGTAGCTGGGATAAAGGTAAGCCGAGACAGCAAGCTCCCAACTTGCGCAACATGTCTGAAGGGAAAACTTACCAGAACTCCCTTCCCCAAAAAGTCTGTACCCAGTGCTGAACTGCTTAATATTGTACACACTGATATCTGTGGACCTATGAGAAAGGAATCCATGAGTGGGTCAAGGTATTTTGCCACATTCATTGACGACTGTTCAGGATAGGGTGAAGTATATTTTTTAAAACGTAAAAGCGACATTTTATCTGCTTTTAAAAGGTTTAAGGTACAGGCAGAAAAGCAAACTGGAAAGAGGATCAAGTATGTGCAGTCCAACAATGGGATGGAATACTGACATAGCCCTACACACGACAACAGAACGGAGTGTCAGAAAGGAGGAACCACACTCTGGTGGAAATGGCCAGATGCCTGCTGATACAAGCAGATCTTCCACCTTCGTTCTGGGCAGAAGCAGTGGCTACTGCAAATTATATTCGGAATCGATGTCCTTCAAGCAGGATTCAAGGTGGGATCCCTTTCGAAAAGTGGATGGGTAAGAAACCAAATAAATCTTATTCCAGAACCTTCAGCCGAGAAGCTTTCATACTCAACAAAGGACCTGGAACAGGGAAGTTCGATGCACCGGCTAAAGAATGCATTTTTGTAGGATATTCTGAGGAGGTAAAAGCTTACAGGATGTGGATTCCTAACGAGAGGAAAATTCAGGTTTCTCTTGATGTAGCATTCTCGGCTAATTTTTGAAGTAGTGGAGAGTACGAAGAAATTATTCCAGAGGATCTTTGGATGAAGAAAGAAACTATGGAATCTAAACAAAAAGGGGATGTATCTCCTACTAACTTCCAGATTTCTAAACAAAATCAAAATGACATGGTACGAGAAGGAAATAATTATCTCATAGAAATACTGTTTCCAGCTACTCCTTCGCAAGAGCCGGACATCGAAGCACAACCTGAAGAAGATGAGGAATGGGAAGATTTAGAAGACCCTGTCATCGGAGGACAAGAAGTTCCAAATCGAAGAGCACCAGTTCGCCCCGCAATCCTTCGAACTGGAAACAGGGGAAGACCAAGGAAGCTGTACCGTCACGTTGATGGAAGATTCATCGCAGAAGATTTTGATGAAACTGAAAAGGTTGCTGGAATTGCTGAAATCTCCGTCAAGGATGCACTATCCGGGAACAACCCTGAGTAATGGAGAAAAGCAATTAAAGATGAGTTCACGTCACTCATTGAGAATGATACTTTCGATCATGCGATCAGCCTGAGGATCGAAATGTTATCGGTTGTCGAATTGTGCTTAGAAACAAATATGGTGCAAATGGAGAGCTTCAAAGGAGAAAAGCTCGCCTCGTTGCTAAAGGGTACACTCAACGTCCTGGAATAGACTTCAACGAAACCTTTGCACCCGTTGCTCGTTTAAGCTCAATCCGAACTGTCATGGCTCTGGCTGTAGAGCATAATCTCGTTCTGCATCATTTGGACGTTACGACTGCGTTTTTGAATGGAAGATTAGACGAGCAAAGCTTCATGGAAGTACCTTAATTCCTTGAAGAAGCATTATCGGAGATGATTTATTCCAAGGGATGTAGAGACGAAATCAAAGAAAAAGTCATAGGCATGATTCCAGAGATCAAAGGGGAAAACAAGGTGTTGCTGTTGAAAAGGTCCCTGTATGGATTGAAGCAAGCCGGTCGACAAAGGAACACAAGACTCGACAAGGAACTCAAGAACTTGGGATTGAAACCTATAGAATCTGATCCATGTGTATACACTGCAAAATCTGGACAAGATATGATGATCATTATTGTCTACGTGGATGATATGATAGTGGCTTCAAGGAACACTGATTGGATGCTGAAAATGAAACAAGGCTTGAAGAAGGAATTCGAAATGGAAGACCTTGGAGAAGTTCGACACTGTTTAGGGAGGGAGTTCTTCAGAGACAAGGAAAAACTTTACATCACTCAAAAACAATACACTGAGAGTCTTTTGGATCGTTTCGGGATGAAGGATTCGAAGCCCGTAGTGACTCCGTTGGATCCAAGTGTCAAGATGAGCAGACCAGAATCAGCTTCTGAGGAAGAACTGGGCAAATATCCATTTCGTGAGCTGATAGGATCCCTAATGTATCTAGCTGTGGGAACACGCCCGGATATCGCATTTTCCGTAAATTGTTTGAGCCAATTCAACACCTGCCATACGAGAGAACATTAGGTACCTGCGGAGAGGGTTTTAAGATATCTAAAGGGAACTTTGGACAACGGAATGACGTTCCCGAAAACCGGAAGGAATCTCGAGGACTACGTGGATGCAGATTGGGGAAGTTGCTTGGATGATCGTCGCTCATATACTGGATTTGCGTTCATATTAGCTGGAGCAGCTATTAGCTGGGAAGCTAAACAGCAAAGGACAGTAGGACTTTCTAGTACGGAAGCTGAGTACATGGCACTCACCGAAGCTGCCAAGGAAGCGATCTACCTTCGTCGATTCATGAGTGAAATCGGTCTTCTATTCGACAAACCAACTCTGATCTACAATGACAATCAGGCTGCTCAAAAACTAGCCCGAAATCATGTATTTTACTCCAGATCAAAGCATATTGACATACGTCACCATTTTGTTCCAGATGCTCTTGAAGGTGGTCACATCGAAATAAAGTATATTGCTTTGGAAAAGATGACAGCGGATGTTCTCATCAAAGGATTGACGAGATCCATGCACGAGAGACACAAGTTGGGACTAGGAGCCTCAACATCTGGACCAAGATGCTCCATACCCACGTTTGAGGGGAAGTGTTAATATTGGACCCCAAATTGATACACCCGTGGGTGAAGGGTCTTTGAGGTAACGTGCACGTCCCTGTGCGTGTATTGCTCAGTTCACATTGGTCTCCGATACCGAACGTTTCACTTTCAGGTACTTTTGTGCATTTCTTGAATAAACCATCTGTTTTTTAATTCTCAATACGTGTTTCACTGTGTTCCACCTTTGGGATTACAAAATAATGTGGGCATTAAGAATAATAATCTAATGTAATTACCGAATTTATTTCCTACTAATTTTAGTTCGGATTTTCAATAACTGTTATCGTTTCGCATTTCCAAGTTCATTTTGAATTGGTCTCAGTTCGGATTTACAAAATAAATTTTTTTAAATTGAACTAAGTTTCTACGTCAATCAGGTTCAATCAGGACAATACCAAGTGTGACCTAATTGGATTTCCGAATTCATTTTGAACTAGTTTCAGTTTTAATATCTAGTGGACTTCAGTATCGGATGCCTTCGGACCTAGTGCACTAGTCATGGCTGAATAAATCATTTGGGAAGTTCCAGCACTTTTGAACCTTCTAAATATATGATGACAAGGGGGAATCAAACAGAACTTACAAAAAAAATTATTCATGAATAATTTGTGTGGACTGAATGAACACAAGACTGCAGTCTCGTGTACATTCCTCCAATCAGCCCGCTGCCAAAAAGAGTGATGATAGTATAAGGTATGCCCACGAGGTATCCAGCATTTGCGCACATGGTGAATAATAGACAAGCAAAATCAGTGCGTCCCCATGGAACTTGGGTGAAAAAATCAATTTTTTGTCGCGAAAAATCAATATCCTTTGTAATACGATAGTATAACGTTATGCTGATCACACCTAGCAATATTCTAACAATGTAAACTATGAAAAAACGATCGGCATACGTGGAGCGTGGAAAAATAATGAGATATTTTGTACTATTTTTTAAGGTCTCAGCCGATCTTTGCGATTGCTTGAGACTCTCGCTCTACGTATGCCGATCGTTTTTTCATGGTTTGCTTTGTGAGAATATTGCTTGGTGTGACGCATTGATTTTGCTTGTCTATTAATCACCATGCGCACAAATGCTGAATATCTTATCGGCATATGTTATTTATTTATTTACCAATTACATTCCCCGCGACCTAAATAAGACCATATGAAGCGTAACATAATAACACGTGAAAACTCCACATAAACATAGAAATAAAAAATACTCATATGTATGGAAAGGAAAGCTATGACAGTGGCGATCGCATGTGTGAAGCGGAGGCATTTAGACAAAGCAGGGAAAAAAAGGAAAGCAAGATAAAAGAAAACGGATGTTAATTTGAGGACGTTGCTGTAGAAAAAACATAAAAGATAAATAGTACTAACTAAAGCAACAATGAGATTATTACGCATTTTTAGCCTGAATTAAATATGAATTCAAGAATTTTATAAAAGCCGGTTTGGTTACATTGAAAAGGTCAATATTAGTCGGGCAGTGCATTTGAAGTACAGTACACAATTCGATAATCATTATTATTTAAACTTTACCACTCTATTTTATTACAATATATTGTTGAATTATTACATGGATATAAAAATGACAATAATACTTAGAACAAAATGAAGATAAATGTTAACAACTTATGATATTAAATCAATTTAGATTTTTATTTTTTGATTAGTATGGGACATTTATGACTCTGTAAAACATACTCACATACTCAATGTTCTGGATTCATCCGTAACATTTTTTGATGCAATAATTGAGTTGAAACAAATAATTGCTTCATGGAATATATAAATATTAGCTAAAAATTTAAAGTGTCAGTCATATGTCGCTCTTATAAGATTTCAAAAAAATTAGAAGGAATTCTAAAGTCTTATGGATTTTTCGAAAATTTATAAACGCGAATTATAAGATTTTCGATAGCTCATAAAGCTTATTCGTGAGATTTCAGAAAACTTCCAAGAATTTCATATGCTGCCTCATAAGAATCTGATGAATCTCCAATGAAATTTCGCGAATATTCTAAAATTTTTTGGAATCTTATAAGATTTAGAATAACAAGGAAAACTGCGGAAAATTCGAAAAAAGTGAAGTAAAAGTTATATACCAACAATTTTAAAAGGAACAAAAATATTTCAACTTTGGGAAAATGAAAAAATGCAGTCTACAGCAGTTTTAGAGTTTTTTTTTTTGTGACCTTTGTTAGTTTTGCAACTTTTTTTGATGTTTTTGAATCTCGAAAAACATTTCAAAATATTATTAATTGTTTATTTTCCATTGTATGATAAATCTATACAAAAAACACCAGAACTGAGTAGGCCAGTTGATGATCAAATTACATCCGAGAAATTATAATTAAAAATGGCTGCTATAAATACAAAATTAAATGTTCGCGAGCTCCAACATGCTTACAAATTTTATAAGTTTTTTGAACATATCAAATTTTTTACTCTTAAATAATTTCTGGGATTTCTGAGAATGATTTAAATAATAAAAAAATTTCAAATTTTTAATCATTTTTCGCGTTTTGTGTTATATTTTGTGGTTTGAAAACATTTGGCAATTTTTTTAAAAACCATAGACGAATCTTACTTAAAAAAAAAAACCGAAACTTATATGGTTGAAGTATAACTAAAGATTTTCGAAATCATACGCAAGAATACAAAGTTTCTATGATAACTTTTTCAGTATGGGTATATAGACTCATTACGAACTTTGTTGACGAAAACATGACACATTGATGAAAACCCACCCCGAAAAATTTTTCTGGCTACGCGCCTGGTCTGTGTAAATGTAAAACCACGGTCATTTATATGCTAATCAGGCCTAAAATTATGGTAACATTCGAATAATCCTGTCTGCACTAAAGTTGTTTACTCAACTGTACCTTTTTTGCGCTACTGCAACCGGCGCCGATTTCTTCTGGTTCTCGAACCCTTTTTGAGGAAGTTGCTCCAAAAAAATCAAGCAATGTCTTTTGGGCCATTGTTAACCAGCGAAATCATTTCACAAAAAGCATTTGCAAACACGAGATTGGTTACAGGATATATTTTTTTGGCGTTAATCTTTCGTTTTCTGGGGTATTACTAAGTATGTGTAACGCGGGTTTCCATTGCGTACGTCAGAATATGCCAATTCCATTTTTATCTGAACATATATAAATAGATAGAATTTTGCTGCATTTTAATTTATTTACCAAAATCACAAGGTCACGAAATTCACGTATAAATTTTCGGAAAATGAAATTATGGAAATATATCATTCTCATTAAGTGCGTTGAAAAGTTGTTCCATTTTTTAAAATAGGACGTAATATAAATATTTTTATCTTCTGTTTAAAAGTATTTGCCAATCATTGTTTAGAAAGTCAAATTTTGTCGAACTGTGTAATATACATAATATCAAATGATAGTGTATTACTTGTAATTTATTCTCTTAGCTTTTACGGGTTTGAGGGGCTCCGTTTCCTATACAATAGGTTACATAAGTGCCTTAAACTACTTATTCTAGTTTAAGTATAACGCTTCTCAACTAATTTTTCGGCTATTTGCTACTATTTACATCGATACTAAGTTCGCATGATCGCGAGCTTCCAGGGCTTCCGTTTCCTCTGACCATCTCTCAATTTCATAGATTCCTCGAATTTTTGGATTTACATATCGAACATCCTTCCATCCGGACCAACCCTTGGTTTTTTCTTCCCTTAGTTGTTCCAATCTTCTCATCCATTCTACTCCCTGAACACTTTCATCCAATATTCCTCTCACACAATCACTCACACTTCTTTCTTCCTCTCCCTCCCCAGTGCACACCACTAACACATGTTCCCACGACTCCACTTCATAGCCACACATTCTACTCATTTTCTCTTCTTCATCCATCCAGTATCTACACGCTCTCATTTCCTCTCCCATCCTAAACCGTAAAACTCTACTCCACTTACTCTCCTTTTTCAACTTCGTCAGGTATTCTGGTTCCCCCACCCATTTAACCATCTTATACCACCGTGCTGTGATTGCATGATTTTGCTTCACCTTTCCTCTCCGTGTTTTATCATCATCTCCAATTCTATTTCCTGACATTCTACATACCATTCTTGAAAACCACATTCTTCTCTCATTCGCTGTCTCTCCCCTGTCCATTTCGAGCCATCTGCATTGCCTCCCTTCTCTCTAGACCTTATCTACCCTATAACCCACCTCAGAAATCTTTCGTGAAGACTTTCCACTCTTTTTTTCTCCTTCCATCCCCAAACTGCTACTCCATAGCACATGCCTGCCCACACTAACACATCAAACATCCATGTTCTCATCCTCCAGTCATCCTTAAACCTTCTCTTGCCTATGCCCCTAACTTCGCCCATTATTCTACTCGCACACTCCATCCATTTTCTTACTTGCAGCTCGTTACCTCCCCCTGATTCGAACCAAAATCCTAAGTAACAGAATTCCTCCACTCGATCTATTGTTTCTCTGTTTAACTTCCACATATACTCTATTTGCTTACTTCTGTTCCTAAAGCACATTATGTTTGTCTTGCTAACGTTCACTGTTGAATCTTTTCCCGTTACGTACTCTTCCAACACTCTCAACATCAAATTCAAACCTCTTCCGTCCTCTGCCAGAAGTACAACATCATCCGCATATGCTAATGAGTAAAGCTTACTGATTTCTAAGATCGCACCTCCTTTCCTGTTCTTCTTTAGCTTTTCCTCTAAGTCTACTAGCATTATACTGAACAGTAGTGGACTCAACGGGCAGCCTTGCCTGAATCCTCTCTGTGTCCAAAATTCCTCTCCTTTCTTCTTTCTTATCCTCACTTTGAATCTTGTCTCCACAAAAATTTCTTTTATCCTTCCAATCAGCCCCTCATCTATTCCTCTTTCTTTTATTGCTTACCAAAACACTCTCCTGTTCACTGACTCGAACCCTGCCTTGAAGTCTACAAACAAGGCTACAAGTTTTCCCCTCTTCCGACCCAAGTTCCTAATAACAAGGTAGTTTAGGACGTAATTGTTATCGATTGCTCCCATTCCTTTCGTAGACCCCGTCTGGTTGTGAGGGATAATTCCTTTCTCTTCTACTTGACTCTCTAACCAGTTTCTGAGCACTTCCGCATATATCTTATACTCCACCGACATCAGAGTTATACCTCTATAATCCTCTACCTTTTTACCTTCTCCTTTTCTAATTAGCGGATATACTAGTTCCGTCCTCCATTCTTCAGGCCACCCTTCTCTTCTCCAAACTTTGTTGCAGATTCTCCACATCTCTTCTCTCACACTCCTCCCCCCCCCCCCCCCCATACTTCAGAGCTTCATTCTCTACGCCATCCTCTCCTGTCGCTTTTTTAGCCTTTCTATTGCCTGGTTCACTTCCTCCCTGCTTACATCATTTGTATCTTCCTCTCTTTTTCCTTTTACTTTCTTTCCTTTTTTAACTTTTCTTTCTTTGCCTCCCAACAGACTTTTGAAATACTCCGTCCATTCATTCATTTGTATACCCTCATTCACTCCCTTCCTTCTTCCTCTTTCCCTATTTCTAACCTCCCATACCTTTCCTCCCTTTATTGCTTGCTCTACCCCTCCATATATCTTTCCTTCTCCTTCTGCCTTTTCTCGTTCAACATTCCCGCATGTACTCGTTTTCTCCTATTATACTCCTTTTTGCTGATCTCCCCTCTTCTCCATTCTCTTACACTCTCCTCGATTTTATCTTTACTTTTTTTACATTCCTCGTTCCACCAACCTTTTCTTTTCATGTCTCTCTTCCCTTTTGGTCTTACCATCTCTTTTACCTTTTCAATCACTCTCTTCAATCTTTCTAATATCTCTTCTACCCCTTCCTCTTCTGCACCTTTTAGATTCTCGTTCTTCATTTTTTCTGTGAATTCTTCCAACTTTTCTCTCCCCCAGCGCCCTATGTTTTCTTTTGTAACCTCTCCTCTTTTCTTCTCGCCTCTAGCATGTCTATGACCTCCTTTTTTCAGTTTAACTATTACCGGAAAGTACTCAGAGCGTATCTCATTCCCCACTTCCATTCCTACCATCAGCTTTCTTACCCTCTCTTCTGCTAAAATGCAGTCTATTACGGTCTCCCCTTTTCCTGTGAATGTTATTTCACCGTCCTCGTCCCCTTTAGTATTTCCATTGCAGATGAACCACCCTACTTTTCCTAACGAGTCCAGAAGTACTCTACCCTCTCGATCTGCTTCTCTAGGTTTCGATTTCCTAATGAACGCCTCCTCCTCTGCATCCCATAACTCTTCTCCCTGATCTCCAGTCCATGCATTTAGGTCACCCCCAATCAATACCAGCCCCTCACTTTTTCTTCAGTCCACCTCATTATTACTTTCCATCCCTCCTCTTCTCCTGTGAACTCATACGATCGCTACCCTTTTTTCACCCACTTTAATCCTTCTCATCATTACTCCGTCCTTTGATTCCCCGACATCCTCAGTTCCCTGTTCTACCCCAAGACCCTTTCTCATCCCTGATACCAAGCCACCCATCCCTCTCCCTTTACATGTTCCTTTCTTGCTTCTTGCATTTTCCAAACATATCCCCTTGGTAAATTTTTCTCTAATCCTTTCCAGTCTTTCTCCTCCACTGATGTCTCACTCAGGATTACTACGTCCCATTTTTTCAATTCCGTAAACCCCGCCACGTTCCGTTAACTTACAGCTCGCCGTTCTCCGTCCTTTTCCCCCTCTTGCCTTTTTTGACAGACTTCAAAAACTTCTTTTTCTTCGTCCCAGATGCTCATCTCTCCGTTTACCCATATCCTATCCCTCCAAATTATTACCCTGCTACCTTTCCTTCTTTCTTTACATACACTCTGCTCTATTCTCCATTTTCTTCTCCTCTCCTGCCACGACATATCTTCTTCTATTCTCTCTGTTCTCCCTTTCAACAGTCTTTTCTTCCCCCATTATTTCGAATCTCTCCTCCACATTTCCTAGAGTCACCAAACACATGCCTTTCCTCCCTTCCTCAATCCTTCCTATTCTCCTTACTGTTTCTATCTTTACTTTTTCCCCAATGTCGCTTATCACTTCCTTACCTCTTCCTCTCCTGTTCTGCTTTTTATTTCCATCCCCTTGATAACCACGTTCTTGCTTCTCTTCCTTTGTTCTCCTTTTATCTGTCTTTCTATCTGTGCCAGTCTCCTTTGTACATGTCTGTCATCATTCTGCGCGTCCTGTGTATCTATCCTACCTTAATTTACTTTCTCGTTACTTTCTATTCCCTTCATACTATGCTCTGCCCTTGTTTCTAATCTATCCAATCTCTCTTCTATTGCTATCATCTCTATCTTCCTACTTTCTTCAATCTCTTTCAGCTGATTCTCCACACTTTCCAATTTTTCCCATACTTTCTCTTCTTCTTTTTCCCACTCTTCCCAATTCTTTCGCAATTTTTTAACTTCCTCTTTGGTCTCATCCTCTTCCTTACTCGGATTCTCTAGTCTTCCACACATTTCCTTTTTCAATTCCTTTATCAATTCTACTATCAAATTTTCCCCCCTCACTCTTTTCGGTGTATTTTTTTCACTCTTTTTGAATTCTTTCGCCTTCTCCACATCCTCAAGATCATCTTCCTTTTTTCTTTTTTCCTCAGCCGATTTTTCCTTCTCACTCTCGCTTCTCGTCACGTGAATCCGTTTCTGCCATTCGTCGAAGAAACAGCTGGACTCTCGGGATCCTAGGCCGTGAGAGCGTGACGTCGCTCTGCTCAAAAGTTCTAAGTTCGTAGGCCTACCTCCTCTGCTGTTTCCTCGACTGGCCGTTGTTGAAACAGACTCTTCTCTCCCACTGATCTCTATATACTAACTGGATGGTGTATTAGGTAGGCTGGTTTGTTCCGAATTGATGCCATGTCAAGTCT